>JAPMOQ010025279.1:634-35142 GCA_026543055.1 Argiope trifasciata
TTCTCTGAATGTAATAATCATTTTGACTCCTGGTTTAATTTTAATTAAAAAGATTCTTTGTATATTCTTAAAGTATTCAAAATTTAGACAAAATTTTCGATTGCAATTGATTTAGTTGATGATTTTAACTTTAACTAGAATTGATTTAAAGGATATCTTTGGGCACAATTTTACGAGGATTAATGCTTTTAAATTTGTTAGTACGATAAATTTTATTTATTATGATTTGCTGAATTTAACATAAATAACTTTTAAAAACTAAACTCAATATTTAATTATATAAATTCAAACATTATAAACCACCAGTGTTCACCAGTTGGTTTCTCAGGATTGATAATTATTAAATTTCTTTTTATTAAATGCTTTCCCCAGAAAAAAACTTTTAAACTTCAAATTTCAACAGACACATAGATCATATTGCTTTAGAAAGTTTGTTCTCTCTGCTCTTTTCAATACGCTATGCAAATTCAATTTATACTTTTATACTTACTATTATATTACAGAATAAAATTTAAGATTGTAAAAAGTCTGCAGTACAAGAAATTCTTACCTTTGTTTGTCCTTCCTTTAATAATTTTAATTTCAGCTAAATTATGAAAAAATACTATTAAAAGCATATCTTGAAGCTAATATTCTTATTTCAACTAACACCATTGAAAAATCAGTGGAACTGATTTTCCTGAATCTTTACCACATATTCTCCAATGAAAACTAACTATTCCTCTACATAAAATTGTGAACCTTGTTCAAGGTCGCGAATACATTGCACGGCATTGATAAATGATATTTATCAATGCCATTACCAGTATTTTTTATTGAATATACAATGATAATATATATTTTGGATGGTATTTTCGCAGTCTATTCACTCCAATTCGATAAAAAAGAATTAAAGTTGAAGTTATAAGATCACTTACAAAATTTCAGTGATTAAAGTCATTCGGTTTAGAATCTATGTTTTTATGCATGCGAAAGTACCGATCAATTAATGTAAAAATCTTTGACAGAATTTGTTCAAAATGAGATTAATATCTGTGTTTTAGATGATAAGCGTGCATCAAATTTTATTTATCTAATTCTTTGCTTTTAGCAATTATAAAGATAGCAAAAGAATGTACTTCGTTCACATTTTGACAAAAATCTACGAATGTGGTTGTAATTACACAGACCGGATTTCAACCTTTAGGACTAAAGCGTTTTTAAGTTATCGGATTTATACACAAACAGCCAGACAAAATGGCAGAAGGGGTTTTTCAGACACAAGGAAGTCTAAAACTATAGAATTGTTAAAAACTCGGGTTCTAATTTTTGATGATTTTAATACTTCATTTATATTAAGTACAGAGAAAAGTAATTCAAACCGTACTGTTTTAAAATAATTCATATTTCAGCCATCATCAATTGTAAAAAGTCCTTAATAAAATATAAGCAGCAATATTAAAAAAAATTTTTAATTCATATAAAGTGTGAAATGCAATATTGTAATTAACTCTTAAAATTTTTTCTGAGTAATTAATTAAAAGTAGATAAAAAATTATGCAATTAATGCAAAGATTAATTTTTCAAAATAATATAAGCATCACTTTTTTTTGTTCTTTAAAAAGGTAAAAGCACAAAAATGTCATTTAATTTTTAATTAACTGAAAATGTAATTGACATTTCAAAGCTGACATAATTGTTCCCAGCTGAAAAATTCTATATAGAGGGTGGTTGTAATTAAAGTGCAAGTGTTTGAAGGACTGTAAGAGAAAAATTACTAGGAGCATTTCGAAGAAATTCCTCATATGTTATATTTACAACATGGGGAAATGAATTACTCAGTGAAAAAAATTATTTCATTTTTTTTCCAATAGATGGCGCTGTAGATTATTAAACCGCTGCTTTTGCTCTGTACTAGGTGAAAATAAATATCACTTCAATTTTAAAATCAGTATGATGATAAAAGTCACGTATTTTTAAGTTATAGCCATAAGTTTGTTAAAAGGTAGAATGCATTCTATTAGTAAATGTTATTACCAAAAGAATAGCTATTATTGTTCTGTTTTGAAAAATACCTCCGTCCTGCAGAATTGAGAAAAGGCCCGATATCTGTTAATGACTTTAAGAAAGGGATTAATAAATATAATAATAATGCTTAATTATAAAATAACTAATAATTGCATTTAATGTTTGTTACAGCTGGGTTTCGTATGATTGCTGACTTTATCATTAGTCCAATTTTTTCTCGAAAATCTTGTATCAACTAGTTTGCGATACCGAAGCATGCACTATTTACATTTAAATTTTAGAAAGTAATGCGATAACTGCTTTGCAAGTTAGAAACTGCCTTAATCAACAATATTCATGCAAGGTGAAGACCCACCTCACATTGCTCATTGTGTTACATAGCTGCTTCACCGAACTTTTAGTGAAGCTTGTATAGTTAGCAAATGTTTATAAAATACGTGACCCCTTCGTTCACCTGATTTGAATCCTTGAAATTTCTGGCTGTGTGGATAATTTAAAGATCACGTCTACAAAGTCATCCTAACTTTTTTGTTGCTTAAAACAGTAGCATTACTAGACAGGTACTAGAAATACAGAAAGAAACATTAGGTGCTACTATGGATCATGATGTCTTGAGTCTACGGCATTTGATAGGACTTGAAGAATCCCATATTGAACAAATATTGTAATACATCACGCATTTCATATTTTAACAAAGAAAATTTTTATAATTACAATGTATAAAACATTGTTATTAAAAAGTGCCATCTATGACAAAAAATTGAACTATTTTTTATTGTGTAATTCATTTCCCCATTTTGTAAATATAATATATACCAAATTTCTTCAGCGTACTCCAAATAGTTTTTCTTTTATAGTCCTTCAAACATTTGCACGTTAATTATAAGCACTTTGTATATGAAAATTCCAGGCTTTAATTAGATGTGTACAAGATTTATTTAGTCCGAATTCACGCACAGACACACACTCACACACAATATTTTATTATTAGTAGATTTAAGTTGACAGTAATTTGTATATTGTCTAATTTAGCTTTTGGGCACTTAACAAAATGAGATCTTTAAAATTAAGATTTGCAGTAACATCAGCAACTATTTAGTTTTATATATTAACTGAAGATTACTTCAAAGCTTGGAAAGACTGTTAAATTATTAATATTCTTATATCTGCATTTCATATTCTCTTTCACTTATAAACTATCACGTATATTTGAAATATTAGTCTGGAAATTCTAGCTGTTTAAACAGTTCATTTATTCGAATCGATATACAATACACATATAGCAAAGACAGGAATGTATTAAACTAAAATGTATTGTATTGATTTTTCGAACTCTACTTCAGTACAGAACAGTGACATTCATATCTAATTGGTTTATATAGTTCAAAAATTAAAAATTTCTCTTAATTTACAGGAACGCATATAGTCCGAAGATTATAACTTCAGCATAAATTTATGAAATAACTTTCAAAGCCTGTAATATAGAATGTCTTCATTGCTCCGAGTAAATATCACTATGATATTGATTTGAATATGTTATTCTGTATTTCATGCGTTTATATTCTTATTGTTGCTTCATTAATAATTAAATAATTATATGATTGTAAAATAATTATTCATGAACAAAGAGCAAAGATAACAAAAGGATTTTGGGTTATTGAAGAATAGGACGATTGTTTTAAAATATTTGTGATTTTAGATTAATCCATTCTGTCTCTTGAATTCCTTGTGAGTAAAGTTATATTTTTAATTAGGATTGTCTATGCTACAAGGATGGGATGCATTCCTGCAGGAAGTCTTCCTCAGTGAAAGGTTTGTAAAGCCTTTATTACTGAACCTTAGTTCCTGCTTTTTAGTTGTCATGACTATTGCCTTTATTACATTATTTCTGCTGATTTTATACGGTTAAATTTTATACAAATAAGACTGAAGCATGAAACTATTTGCAAAAGTAGTTTACTTTTATGAGAATCCTCAAAAATTAAAACTTCTGTATTTTTTTTATAAAATAAAAAAATGTAAAAATAATTTACTTTTATGGGAACACCCAAAAGTAAAAGCGTGTTCCTATTTCATATTTAGGGCATTTATTTTTTAAATTTATTATTCATTACTACAGATGTTATTGGAATAGGAAATTTAAAAAAAATCTCAAAATCATTAGCAGATAGTGCACCAGTAAGGAATAAAAAAATTATTAACCAGATTGTTTAATAAATAGTTTAGTTCCGAAAATATGAAAATAGTGTATTACCATCAGGAACACACAATATTATAAAGCAGAGGTGTCCAAACTACGGCCCGCGGGCCAAACTGGCCCGCCAAGTGATTTTATCCGGCCCGCGGAGGGTTTTAAAACATAATGATGTTTTCGCCCAAACCTTTTCATTTTCATAAAGGTATATCGAAAAACTATGTGGCCAACAAAACGGAGTTGTTGTACTTGACCAAACACAAATGTCTATCGCGCTGTTAAGTTATAAGAATAAATAAAAAAATTATTTCGGTAACTCAAACATAAAAGAAATTTTATACGCATGTGAATTTTGACGATAAGCAGAGTCTTATTGTTTTGTTGTAAATAAAGTATCAGCAATTTTGAGTGGTTCGCTTAAAGAAGCACTTAAGTATAAATAAACAAATATCGTTTTGATTTCAATAACTTTTTCATGGAATTATTGCACGCGCACAGTAGCGTACCTAGAACTTTTGCCGCCCGGGGCGGTCCCATTGCTGCTGCGCATTAGAAGTTGCATGAAAATATTTCAATTTATATAAAATAATTATATAATTATACTTTGTTTGTTTAGTATTTTCAAGTTACAATAAAATAGTGTTAATTAATAGTATTTAATGCTACTTTACTCATAATGATATTTTTCAATTTGTATATACATGTGGCCCGTATAACATGGATCTAATTTCGATCCGGCCCGTGCCGCGAAAAGTTTGGACACCTCTGTTATAAAGCATCAGCTATCTAGAACAAATGGAGATAAAAGAAAAATTGATAATCGAATTCCGTCTTTTAAAAAAATAAAACAAATCACATTAAAAATAAATTCATAAGAATAATATTAAAACTAATGCAAATTGTTAACATGAACCCATTTGTGTATAATTTAAATTTCATTGATTCACCAGAGAAATAAATGTTAGAAAAATATTTATGCAAAAGCCTGTTTGTATGTATATTACATTTTTTTAAACAGTATTGTTTAGGTTGTCATCAGTTAGCTGACGACTTCAAAATTAAATTGAATCAATAAATTAAGTAAAATTGTTTTCCACTCAATACGCTAAAATAGGATGTAACACATTTTCATTTTCGTGTAAAATTCAGTATATTTAAAGTTTGGGGGTATTGGGAAAATGACTTGTTTAGCAATACTGTTACTTTCAAAAATCTCATTATTTTAGAGATTATTTAGTTCCAAATATTTGCAAATATTTGTTAAATTGTAGATTACTTCAAAACACGGAAAGGCTGTTGTCTCATTATAACCATCTACTGCCATCTCAAAAGCTGTTTCAATAACACACGATCAGACATATTTGAAATATTCATCAAGTAGCTACTTATTTAAATGGTTCATTAATTCTAAACGAAACGGGTTACTCCCAGAACAAAGGCAGAAATGAATTCAGCTTAAAGGGAAACTATTTGATCTTTCTAATCCCCACTACAACAAGGAATAATGATGTACAAATCTCACTGGCATGAAGCGTTCTAAAATTAAAATTTACGTCGTGTTAGACGGAAAGTTATAGTAGGAAAATTGTAATACATTGAGGAATTTACTAAAACAGTTCATTTAAACATGTATTTCTCAATGTTTAGCTTCTATCGAATATTATTCGGAAAGTAAATACAATTGAATAAAGATGTGAATATGTTATTCTAATATTTTATGCATTTAACTACCAATAATTTAAATGCTAAATGTTGAAACCGTTTGTTAATTAGAGAGAACAAATGTACAATATAATGTTAATATGTCAATCTATAAAATAACCTTGTTTTCATGATATTCGCTTTTACCATGGATTAATAGCTAACTTATAAACTATTATATATAAGACTTTTAATATTAAAAATAACATGAATTCTAAATTTTCTATTCTTTTTCTATTCCTCATATTTTGTTTGTTATATCCTGGTAAAATACTTTTGGTGAGGACTTGTAAATGTTATAAAGTTTCAAGCCAAAATTTGTCAATACTATTTTGTGTCTAAGATTGCAACTTTAAATATTACAATTTTAGAATTTTTTTTTCAAAAGTTTTAAGGCTTTGGCAAGAAAAGTTTTTTAAAAAGGGGCTTAATGATACTAGTTTCAATAGCTCTAGGTACTGAAATAAGAGTTTAACAGCTTTATAATTCGACCAGTTTTAAAATTATATAAAAATGTTTAAGAAATATTTCGGCAACACATTTATTTACTGAAATTTTGAAATTATTATTCTTTCATGCTATTAGATCAGTTTTCAAATTAAAATCATTTTGTCTATTGCTATTTCTCTTTACATTATTGATTGTGTAAATTGTATTGTACAAAATAATAATTGATAAATATACAGAGTATTTGTAATATGTAAAAAAAAGCAAAAAGTAAGAAAATTTAAAACGTAAAGTTTTGTGCAAAGTAAAAAGCATCTATTTATATATTGGCTTTATACACAGCAAATGCATGTGATTAGTGCTATTTTTTATTTTATTTTTCATGATACTTTATCTATTATAATTTACACAAATATAAAAGAGCCAGAAAAACATCATGTATTTTCTAAATTATAAATAAACAACGCGCATGAAATTTTAATTAAAAACTTTACATTTTTGCGATGGGAAATTAAAAATATCATAAATTTTTTCTCGACTTCAGATTATTATCAAAGCATAAAATATAAAAGCAACAATTAAAGTGATGATCTTTTATATATAAAATTAATGAAAGTGATGTATTTTGAAGATTTTTAAAATTACCTATTGATCCAATAAAGTATTTTCCTTCAGACAAACTTATTTTATTTTTCTTAGCTTTTTTATCACATTAATAATTTTTCTATAAAAATTATGCTTTAAAGGAAGCCATTTATTCCCCTTTCTTCAATATTGATGTAATCCATTTATTTCACTTACTAATTCATATTGATAATGTCTTAGTTATTATTACTATTATTGTCTTTATTACAATTAGATTGAATAATCTGGATGTATAGTTTATTCACATTTGCTTGATTCATATAAAATAAGCTTTTGGTTTATAAGAAATGATATTTGTGATATATATTTCCTCATATAGTAGAAATCCTTGACGATATGTATTTTTCTTTTTTTTAAGTTCTTTGCATAATCACTCAAATCTATAGCATTTACAACAATGAAATTTGATTAGCATTTAGTCAAAATGGTGGTTCAAGGCTCTTTGAAGGTCATATCTTAAGATGAAAATTAATTAAAAAATATTTTATAATGTTTTGATTAAGTTATCAAATAATGTATCTTATAATCTCTGAAAAATGATTAATCTTCTGGCAGCACAAACACTTGTCCCTCTATATATTTTTGCTTTGCCGGTCTTATTGGAGTGTTACGGAGTTCTTGAACTCAAAGTTCTTAACCTCCTTTCATAACAAAAGTATCGAGTGATGACAGGTGATTATTTAGTAAGTGAGTGTGCCTAGAAAGGAAGTATTTATTTAGGATATATGTTTGTTTTAAATGCCTTATTTGCTTATTTTTGAGAAATTTTTGAAACATAATCAGATTTAAAAAAAAAAAAAATAACATGCCTGGGGCAGGAGCTTTTCCTTTGAACGAAAGAAGTTGGACATTTCTCATTAAATAAAACAAGAAAGATTAGAGTATCATATTTCACTGATTTCATATTTACTATTTTCCAGATGGGTTTAAATGTTTCTATGATTTATTTATGAGAGATCAGATTCATTTCTTCGTTGGCTTGATAAAGAGCAAAATAATTATTCAGATTTTAATCATCATAAAAATTATATCTATAATATTTCAATATCAATAGTATCTTTTGTTTAGTTATTATTATTTAATTTTCCAAATTCTTTGTCTCTTTTTTTTAAATTCATTGATTTATTTCCAGGTAATTACTTTAAATTTGATTGGTTGCAGCTCAGCGCAAAATATCGTCTGCCAGAATAAAATAATCATGAAAAATAATAATAAAGCATTTTTTTACACTTTTAAATATTTAGTAATTACTTCTTATTCTTTTATTCTATATGCATAAGAACTTTTAGCATCTCTGATCTCAATGTCTTAATTTTTAAGTTCCTTTTTCTTTTTAGTCACCATTACAAAGAAAAAAAAAATATGTGAATGAAACTCTAACTGAATTTCAACATCAAAGCTAAGCAGAAAAAAGTAAAAATAACGAAAGATTAAGATTGGTATTCAATATAACAGCGACTTATCTTCATGAAACAGCACTATCTGTACAACTGCTTCTGTTTCATTTTGGCAGTGGTGCAAAATATTCACGAAATATTAATCTTTGTTTGAAATTAAGAATTTTTCTGAATCAACAGTGACATTCTTGGACAATTGTTTTGACGATTGATTCCTGGCGTGCAAAAATAATAAACCAAAAATCAAATTCGTGTTTCCCCAATGGGTTAAAACACAAATTTATTACAAAACTACACTTGTAATCACAAAATACCATACCAATATTTACAAATGCGACTTGAAGTATTTAAGAAACTTTTGAGTTAGAGTGATACACACCGATGAAAATACAAATCGATAGACCTTCAACCCGTAAGCAGATTTTTTTCACACTTTAGTACGTAATTAACGATAAATGTAAGAATAATTTTTTTTTACTTACCTTGTTCTTTTTGTTTTGTAATTATCGTGCTTATGTATATTCAAATAATCAGACAGACAGTATTTCTCAAAATGTAGGTTGCTCAAAATTTGATAAAAATTGGTATAAAGATCTACAAATCTACAAAATTGGTATAAACATCTACAAATCTGCAAGATTGGTATAAAGATCATATATTAAATTTCATCTATATAGCGGTAGGTGTTTTTGAGTTATTTTTGTCGTAGTTTACATCGTAGTTGTTTTTTACAAGCATACATTTTCCAAAAATGTGTGGTTTTTTTTAAAAATAAAGGGACGTTTAAAAACCGGCGATACATCAAAATGTGGAGTATGAATTTTTTGAAAATTACTAAGCTTTCTCCGTATTACGGATACGAGAAAATAAAAATGAAGCAAATACTTAATCCCTGGTAATAAAAGTTATCTTGTGCATTTCCGACTCATCTTCAATTATTTCTGAATTCTTATAAATTGAAAGATCAAATCGTACAAAATTATTGCATCGAATTTATTTAATTGGTTATCGCCAGATTCTCACCGATACAGAAAGATAGATTTGATTTCAAATTCTTCACAGATAACTCAGCTCTGCTTCTTGAAACAATTCCTTTATCTGACTGGACAAGCTATATTCCGAAGAGAAATCGGAGAGAATTTATAGAATTTTCAAAATTCTCCGTGGCATATAGAATTATAATACTCGAATCCCTTTGTTTTGTAGAATTTGGGGAAATATAGTTGTAGAGAAGAAACAAGTGCTAGTAAAATAGTAGAAGAAATAAGTGTTGGTGGAATTGTAATTCTTGATAAATAATATTTTAATGTATTATTTGCTATCAATAATAGTTTAAAATTTAAGTTGAATTGAATATTGAAACGAATGCACGTTCTGAAATTAAAGAAATATTTTTGCTATAGGATTTAAATTATAATATTTACTTCGATAAACAATCTTTATAATGATGTATTTTAAAATGCATTGGTAACTTATAAAAATCTTTTATAATAATAAAATTATATACTTGTGTTTTCTCTCTCTCTCTCTATGTATGTGTGTATTATTGTCTACATATTAGACAGTAACTTAATTGATCGACAGTAAAAAATTTTGCAAATATATTTCTTAAAAATGACCCTTTAGCGAAGAATTAGCTTAAAATTAAACTGAATTTCATGATTTATCTTTGATAGCATCCAAAAGTATTATACTATAAAAATTTTTACATCATTTCAAAATTTTGATAATTTTTTTTTCCATGATATCAATTTAAGAATCTTGCGAATTACTCTTGGATTTTCACAATTGTTCAAAATTATTGTTCTCTATCTTCGAAATACCATGTTTAGTCTCTATTTTCAATGCAAATAATAAACCATTTACATTGAAAAATATATTATATTTGAAACGTATTCGGATGAAAATGTGTTTGATTTGATCCATATGAGCTTATAAGGCTGGTCTTTGGGAAATATGCCTCAAATTCTTAATTTTCTCTTAAATATTAAAAACGAAACATTAAAAGCATTAGTAAACTGTCAAAATTTTGTGTCCTGTTGTTAATGGAATGTTGTAAAATATAATTTATTTACAAAAAATATGTAATGATTTTAATAAATTCTAACTTCATAATATTGTAATTAACCTTGTTAAATACGTTTTTCTTGACTCAGCACTGAACTCAGCTCAAATTTGACATTTATTCTGTTTAGCACTGTTTTATGATTCATTTAAAAGGTTAATAAAATTTATTGCCGTTTGATACATTTAAATAATAGTCTGCTAAGAAACCTCATTTTGCCCTAATAATAGAGTAAAAGCAAAATTATTTCAAAGAATGCAATAACTTTAAATACTTCGTTCTTCATTTACGGATATTATTCCATAATGTTCCTCTTAAGTAATATTTGCTGCTTTTTCATACAAGATATGTGCTGTGATAAAAATGTCATTAACCAGAAATTTAACTGTTATTTCATAAAGTCCATAAAAGAAAATATTTTATCAAGTTTCATAGTATAAATGCGTTAAATGTCGGAGATAATAGTTAAAAGCATTTAACTTTCGTTGCGTACAAACTAACCATTTAGATAAAACGAATTTTATTCCTGCCATTCAAAAATTCTCATAATGATTTCATTTCCAAAGACCATTTAAATTTTTGCTTCTGAACTCGATGTTACTTTATTTACTTTATTTCCATTTTATTTATCTTAAAGGAATCAAAGATTGTTTAAACTTTGACAACGGAAATGGCATTTTATTAAATATTTTCAACATAAGAAACAACTTTCTCTAACCAAAATTATCGACGCATTTTACAAAATTTTCTATTTTCCGAACTTAAATACGTTGTGTCTTCATTTGACATTTTAATTAGAATGCTTTGACAGATGAAACAGCTAATAAAGAATACATTTCCAATAACAAAGGCATCCACTCTGTTGTAAAAACAAAAGGGCCCATAATGTTAGTAAATTCTAAAGGAAAATCAATTAGTTACGAAAGACATTTCGAGGAGAAATTTTGATGTTGTTTTAAAGTAAGAATGAAAATATTTTTATAGAAACATGAGAACATGAAAAGAATCGATACAAAGAATTCTAATAATTTCAAAACTGGGTACCCTTTTTACCCTGGGTAACAATCATTTTATCTTAAATACTACTAAATTTAAAGCCATTCAAAAAAGCGAACAAATATTAATTGATAAATGCAGAATAATATTAATAATAGCTGTACCTTTAAATGCATAATTTTACAACGAATATTATTTTGTTTTATGTTAAAAAATCTATGAGATTTTATCACATTAATAATAAAAATTCAGTTTGTTTTTGACAACTTAAAAGTATAATTATTTTAGCATTTCATCATTTAAATGAAATCTTGTATTAGCATTTGTTTATTTAGAAACAATTGTTTATTAGAATAAAAATGTAATTAATTAAATTTAAACTACTTTCTTTACTTACGAAAACTCCACTATTTTCATAGGAAAGTCGATATTAACGTTATTTAAAAATAAAAATATATTAATAATATTATAATACTAGTATATATTATAAATATTGGTTTTTTAAAAACTTTTTCTCAGTTTTAATTTTTTTTTGGAATTATGTAAATTCTATCAAAACTAATGTCTGTCTGTCTATGTATGAATATAAACAGAACTTTTGAAATATGAATTTTACACTATCCTATAACATTAAAAATAAAAATAATTAATAAATGAACTTGAATGGGTACTTGAATTGTACTTGAATTTTTGTCAAAACTGCAGATTTATGTCAAATACCAGGAAAAATTCTTTAATGAAAGGTCCACAAATATCTTGGTGTACACATGAACAAGTAAATTTATATATGCAAAGACCCACATATAATATTACATTTTAAAATTAAGTGGCCTAGTTCAGATTTTGAATCAAATTGATCGTCAATCTGCTTGTTCGTAATATTTGTTTTGAATCAATAGAGACAAAGACAAGAAATACATATTGAGTGCAGGATTCTCTTTATGATGTTATAACTTTAAAATGCTCAATATTCTGTGCTGACGAGAAATTAGGGAAAAGAGTTTAGATTTTCGATTTTGGAAAGAATCAGAAAATGAAAATTTTATGCTAAATTAGAGAATTAATATTAAACTTTTTTAGTTTCCAGTTGCGGAAGAGAGTTTCATAAATAGTTTAACGGATTCTGAATATTTGCTAGTTTAATAACCTCGAATAATGGTAATGAATTTAAGAAAATGAAAGAAAAAGGATATTCAAGTATAGTATTGATAGCTCTAATCGATCTCGAGGCCTGCAGTTTGTTCTAGAAAACTTTGGACGGTCTATTAGTAAGAGGAGAGTGAAACTAAAGGGAGAATTTGAACAAAGTCTGTCTTTGGAATATTATCTTCAAATAGTTCTCACTAAGGGCATTATTCTGTTACAGTTTTTAATATTTTTTATTTACATTTCGTTCCCACTTTCCCTGTGCTTCGATGTTAAAAAATTCCATTATTCTTTACTATGTTTCTCCGAGAGTTTTTTCTACACATAAACTAGCAGGATTTCGGAATTTTGTTTAACGTTACCATAGATTAAAAATCTACTCTTGAATTATAATGTTGTAATTTAATATATTTGTGTTTACTGCTCAGGTATTGTTTGCGAGAACAATAAGAAAACTTTTTTTAACATGAACAAAATAAATCTTAAATTATGCTTCTTTATTTACAAAATTCAAGACTGATTTAAATATTTATTCTATATTCTTGTTTTTGATGTATAATTTCGAATTAAAACTATATGCTGTTTGCATATTCGGTTGCAATTACGAAAGCCATCAAATATTAAAATTATTAATTGCCCTTTCCTGTACCATAGAGCATAAAGATATTGTGCACTCATTAATGTAATATACATAATTTTACTTATCATGGTTATTTATCCTATGCAGGAGAACAGATAAAAAAACATATAAAAATAAGGATCCTTAAAACATCAAAAATGGGGAAAATCCCATAAAATTATAATTTAAACCTTAATAAATAAAAGCTTAATATTTAAATAAAAAAACTGAGTCGCTTAATGGTGATAGAAAAAAGTTTCAATTAGAGAATTACATAAATGATTTAACTTTAGTTTTACAATTTTAGTTAAGCATGAGACAGCTTTAAAATTTTGGAAAGAGAAGCATGAAATGAAATATTGAAAGAATATTACACACAATTGTACAGTTGTATACTGCCATGATTTAATGTAATCCTATGCCATAAATACCACCATGAATTCTTTTTCAAGCAATTCTTTTTTATGCTTTTCAATAAATTTTCCTTTTCTTACCATTTCTAGATAATAATAATGGTTATGAATAGATGCTACTTAAAATAGGATACTTATAGCTAAAGTATAAATGTAAAATGTTAGTTTTTATTTATTTGATTTAAAAGATGATTCAAGGTCAATTTTTTTTTCCAATTAATATTCATTTTCCTTATATTCTTTTTTCGTACTTCTAAAGTATTTTAATACATATCTGTAACAAATTGAATATAATATTTAATTTTGGAATATAAAAATATACTGTATATTGTTTCTAAGTGACACCTTGTGAGGATTCTTTTAAAAAATATCCAGTTTTTAATTGAAGGAGATTGTGTAAAAAACAAACACATTTAACAGTACAGATTTAATATGTTTTATTTTTCGAGCATTCCTTTTCAATAATAAATATATATTTATATGCATATCACTGTAAATAGAGAGTATAGAGACTCTGTAAAAGATTAATACTTTTTATTTATCATCTAAAATAGTTTCTCCCTGTACTGTATTGTTCCATGATGCTATCTTTTGCACACGAGTAAACAGTTTGTTTCTGGGCATTCACAGTTTAGCATGAGTTAAAGTTTTTCTGCAGAAAAAATAGTCAATAAATTATTCTTTTATTTTTATAGAATATCGATTCAGAAGAGCATGGAGAAGATTTATGTATTTCACACTTAATTAGACCAAGATAAACAGTGAGTATAGAATGTCTGTAAAGGATCAATACCTCCTCTTACTTATCATCTAAAATGTTTCCTTGTATACTATATTTTTCAAGTAATTTTCTTTTGTAAGCATTCAGATGACATGAATTTATCATTGGTCATTTACAATTAAACATTGGCTAAATTTTTTGCTAACGGAAATTATCAATAAATTCTTTTATTATTATAAAAGTATTAAATGAGTAGAGCATGGAGAACAGTTCTATGCTGCTCACTTCATCAAATCAAGGTAACAGTGAATATAGAATATCTATAAAAGATCAACAGCTCTCATTTAGTTCTAAAATAGTTTTTTCCTTGTGGCGTATCATTCATGCTGTTTTCTCTTACAATCACTCAGATTCAAAAGACCCGAGTTCTGTCTAAAGAGTTGTTCTGTCGCACAACTCTAACCTTTTCCACTTTTTGTTTCATGACACTAACAATATCCCTTTTGAGCGATTTTATTCTTCAAAGGATTGAATGCAATAACCATTTTTTTCAGGAAGTCTTTGTAACGTCTGGTCCATAAACGTCTTCTGATAAAACACATTACTATTTTGCCAAAATAAAATCCTTCAGGCGCATGCACAAAAATGTGGTGCACACTCGTATATTTTATCTTGATCAATGCTTTAAGGATGAAAAAGGATGCTGTTGACCAATGAAATGACATATAGTTTAACATTTTATAGACTTAAAAGATAGAAACTCATTTTCTAGATCTTAAGATATTGCAGGTACTTTTTTATAAGAAAAGATATTCATCATGATGATATTTATATAATTTGAATTATTTAACTTTTTTCAATAATCACGAGTTGTAGGGAAATAAAAATTCCACTCTCTTTAAATTCGTGTGTCCATCTACAAACGTGCCTAAAAGTTTCATTGTCTTTAAAACATATCCTAAATCGGTTGAAATTCAATCCAAGTTACTCTATTAAACGTGTCTACACGAGTATGAGATTTTTTAAAGAGAAATGGTGTTTTGTTCTATGTTTGAAAAATTGTGCAGGAAATTGTCTGAAATCTTTCCATGTATATCAATGGGTTAATTGGTATTCCTTCAAGAAAACTGCTGTTTATAAAGAATGAATTTTTCCTTTCATATTTCATTTACTAGGTCTCAAATATCTTCATCGAGATGTATATGACATTTTTGACTTGTCATGCCTAGTGTTATAGTCAAACTAAGACGTGTTTGTGACATGGTATTGCTATTTTCACCGTTAGTCATCACCAGTGGTTAAAAAATAATAAAAGTGTCAGATAGGTTATATGTTTTAAATTATTCTTATCATTATTTGGCCTTCAAAAGTGAAATGGTAAATGTCTCCACGGAAGCCTCAAAGATTGGCAAAAGAAATATCCATATTGTTTTTTTCCTTATCGTTTATCTTCATAACATTGTATAAACTGATCCAAATCATAACATGAATGCTTCGCAATGTATAAAATGTTGACTGTCTTTTCTAATCATTGCAAAATAGTCTGCTTCAAACATTTTTTTTTGTTTGTTTTTCGATAACACTTAGAATTTCTAGCCGAAGGCCACAGAGTTCAAATCACTTCCAAATAGACAGACCAGTAAGCAGAGTTAAGAATGATGAAGGATAGGGGAAAGATGACCCTGGAGCACTTGTCCACCAGAATCGCCCTACGGCGGTGGCGGCTGCGGAGGTAAAAGGAAGAAGAGAGAATCGGGCGACCATTGGGTAGTGGGGAAATTCCATCCTGGAAAAGGAAAAGATGACGCGAATCGTAAATAAATCACTTTTAATAAAAAGTGGAAAAAGATAATGGAAATAAAAAGAATTTATACTAAGAAATAGAAAAAAATGCGAATAGTATGAAAACTCACATATGCTAAAAAGTAGAAAAAAAGGTAAGATAATCAGTAAATAAGAGCACTTATGCTTAAAAACAGAAAAAGATAAGGTATATAGTAAGAAAAGCAATTATATTGAAAAATAATAAAAAAATAATGCAGTTTATAAAAAACTCAGCAATTATACTAAAAAATAGAAAAAAAGATAATGTCATTAGTAAAACAAAACATTTATACTAGAAATAGAAGTGATAATGGATTTAGTAAAAAAAAAACACTATGCAAAAACGGTAGAAGATAAGGCAAATAATTAAGAAAAACATTCATTCTAAAAAAGGAAAAAATGCAACTATTAAAAACGTATTAAAAAGTAGACGTATGTATTAAAAAGTAGAAAAAATAATACAATTGGTAAAAATCAAACAATTTTACCAAAAAGTAAATATTGCTTTAGCAGAAATTGTGGATAGTAAAAGAAAATCTCACAATCTTAATATGACGATAAATATACCAAATAAAAAGTAATAAGTATAAAAGTGATAATTTTATTTTGTCTCGCCGCATTTAAAAATTATAAAAATTATGAAAATAAACATCTACATATAAAAAAGGAAATAGTTTTAATCTTTTGAATAATGAAAAAGGTTGTAATATTTTTTTATCCTGCATTACAAAATTATGATTATATATTTGTATAATAACCCAATTCTGCCCAAAGATGCAGTACATTTAACTTCGTGTATAAGTGATGGCAATATAATTTTGAATATCTTCATTAAAACTGGTTATGGGGGATTTCTTTGTATCCAAAAGAAGAAATCGCAAGATATAAGATCTGGTAACTTTTGGAATTATTGAAATAGGACCCTCTGATAAGCCTAATATCGAACAATCAAATGTTTCTAAAAATTCAATGTATTTTTTTTTAATTATCAGACCGATGTACACAATAGATTAAGAATTGCTTAGTTCGGTTATTCATCAAAATACATCAAGGCAAACTATATACTGGAATTTGTTTCAAAAATTTAGCTTCATCTTTTTTCAAGTTGTTCAGAAAAAAAATAGTTTTAAGAAAAAAAATTATAAACAAATTTTAAATTAGTTTATTTATTTGTAGAATTTTGTAATTATCTAATTCTTATTATTAAGTAGAATTGAATTTTAAAAATATCGAAAGGAATTTTTAATTCACTTTCAAGAAAATAACGAAAATTGAGTTATATTCTGAATAATGTGCTAGTTAAGAATAAAAATAATAAAAGTTAAAAAAAAGCTTATATAAGTTTTGAAAAAAGCAATAATTTTAATTCTGAAAGCAAGAAAATCCCGAAGAGAATTTTTGATTATTGATACGATTTAAATTAAATCAACAACAGCATGCTCCATAAGCAATAAATTATATTAGCATTTCTAAGAAGTATCACTTTGTCATAAGAGCAAATAAAAATATATTCATAAAAGCAGAAAATATTTGATTAAATCTAAGATAATATAAAGTGAGATTGCGACACAGACTAAAAATAAATATTTTAATAAAGAAGTGGATGTCACATCACTTAAGAGAATACTAAAACATAATGTGAATGTAAAATATAAAAATATTGGTATGAACATCGCATTTTATGCTGTAATCTAAATAAAATCAACAATGAAAGAAACATATCAAAGAATTATTAAGTGAAAAGCAATTTCATGTTGCTACGGCAACCGCCATTTATATATCGTTTGGTCTGATTTGATTCGTTGTCTATCACTATAAATTCGTTGTGGAATTTCTAAATATTTAACTATGTTAAATAAATATTTTATTATTTACATGACCTTATTTAAGGGAAATTTTATTATCTGAATGTGGATTTATAAAATTGAAAATAAACTATTCAAAATCCTGTTTTTCCGAACCATTGAATTGATTCAACAAATATATTTGCAATTTGTTACTAATTGTCCATCAAATATTCATTTGAAAAGAAAACAACATTTCTTATCACATTCAAATTTTAAAAAATAAGAATTTATTGGCGGATTCTGCAAGAGGTAGGGAAAAAATGCTCTTTTAAATTATGTAATGTAAGTAAATAAAATATTTACGATCATACTCAGTCATAATATTAAATTCCATGCTTTAAATTCAATATAAAACCGATGTTGAACAGTGATATCCTATATCTGACAATGATTATTAATCTTTTACTTTAAAAATTTTCTTTTAGAATTTTGGTTATGTGTTCTGACAACAGTCCTTATGTATTCTTATCCTTCAATAATAGTAATCAAAAAATATTTCATTTGCACACTAAAGCTTTACTTCACTTACTTTCATTTTAATTCGAGTAATAAATTGATTATGTATGTAAAAAGCTTTTAATAATCTTTTGAAAACTAATAGCAACAGTGTCAAAAGACGAATATAAAATAAGAGACAAATTTACAAAACAGAAGAGGTATTTAAGGTAAGCGGCTACGAAAAGTTGATTTTCGGTAGAACTATGAATTTTCTAAAATTTAATATTCTTAATGTTTGTAAAGGTTTCTTATAAGGCCATTCGAATTTTATTTCCGAGATAAATTTTTGGGGAAATTACATTAATTTTTATTTTTGCATTTACGTACGTTTAAATGTTGTTTTATATTTTTAAGTGCTGTTTTCTCAAATATAGAATATAATAAAAAATTTCTTACTAAATCTTCATGAATTAAATTTTAATTCATATTTTATGTTCGAATTTGGTAATAAAATTTATCAGTATGTTCTGCAGTTCTTGAAGGACAGTTTAAGTAATCGATTAATTTTGAATTATTTTATGGTTGTTTTAATGCTTCATATTATGAGAAAAAATGAAAATTTCGTGTTGTTCATCAGCCGAATGCCAATATTTAAAGAATGGATAAAAAGGTAATTTATTGTTTAGTTCAGGAACTGGAATAAATTATCTTCAAAATTTTATGCAAATTTTTTATAAATCTCAAAACAAGTACATTTTTACTTTATACTTCTTTTTAGACAGAAAAAATGTCTCTTTTTCGAATTTTTTTAAAAAAATCTGGCAATAAACTATTTTTTTCATAGATATCCTTCAATTCTCTTTTTTTTCTACAAATATTTAAAAATATAACAGTTTGGAACGTTTTCCAAAAAATTCATCTCAAACATAGTCTCATACATTAGAATGAGAAAAATACAAAATCTTGCATAACTTTTAATTAAATGGTCATTTAATTAAGTGTTAAATTAATTTAAAAATTAATTGAACATTTAATTAAGTTGATGAGCTATTTTCCTAGAAAAGTTGAGAATATTTTTTCTCTCATTTTATATAATAAATCACTATTTGGTTGAATTCTGTCAAAATACTTGAAGAAATATAGACTATACAAGCAAATCAAAATACATGACTATAATAACTTTTGTTTAAATTAAGATTATAAAATTTCTCTGAAAGTGGAATTATTGAAATTGAATTAAGAATAAAAATTAATGAATGTAATTCTTCAGCATACCATTTTTGATAACAATATGCGATACTATTGTACATTTCTACTGTACATTGAAAATTATTGGAATTACTTAAAATATCTTTTGTAAGAATAATGGTGGAAAATTTAAGTACTCTTATAAAGCAGACAAGGTATGAAATATTTCTTAAAACTCATATAACAAACTTAAGGCAATACTCAATTACTTATTTAAATAAGTAAGTAAAATCTTCAAAGTAAGATCAATTTAATTAAATATACAATGTATAATTATGTAGCAAAAGTATTAGGCATTTAAAAAATTTAGAAGAGATTAATTTCCTTAATTAATTAACTTCAACTTCTTCCTCGAACCCAACTTGTTCCTTCCCCTATCAAACAGAAGTAACATGCTTCGACTGCTATTAAAGTTCTAATGGAGCTTACTATCAAAATTTTAACGATCCTTTTCCTTAAATAAAACATCAAGGCAAATCTGAGACATTAATTAAGTTTTATAAACCAATCTTTTCTTCTATTATGGCAGAGATTAGAACGTCTGTGCTAATTCTTTAAAAAAGGCTCCAAGAACACAAGGGAATCAGCAATTAGATAAATATATTTAGATACAAAGCTGAATTTTATTACTTTTTCCATTTTTGGTCATTCATTCCTCTGAACTGTTGCCAGATTCTCATTAAAGAAAATATATTGTATTTAATATATGCAAAAAAAATCGTGTGTTGATTAATGTCATCATAAATTGAAAAATATCGCTTGAACTTACGAGAAAATGATCAAAAGTTGCAGAATGTTAATTGGGGAACTATATAATAACTGAAATGAGTTCTGAGGAAATAGTAAATGATATCTGAGTTTTAACTAAATTTTTCTTTTCATCCTCTAAATGGCAGCTTATAAAATAAAAGTATAAAGCAAAGTTTAAGTTTTCTAATTAAGTGATATCCAGTAAAGGATTATTTAATGGGCAGCTATCTAAGACAGATGGACTGAGAAAAAAGTTATTAGCTTGAATGTCTGTAAGAGGTCTTTATTGTACATCAGAGAGTTCTATAATATTTTTATCTCTATTAATAAAAATGAAGAGTGTACATGTTGGGTCTTTTCTAGTCTTAACTTATAAGGTTTTCTGAGGTGTACACAGTTTGAACAGTGTTAAAATGTTAAAATCTCTCTATCAGAGTTTTGTTTTGTAACTTTAATTAATAAAAAAATAAGCGAGGTTTTATCATTGTCCTAAAAAATTTTGAAACTATTACAGCTCAAAAACAATTTTTAGGCAATTTCAAAATGTTAAAAAATATTGATGTCAATTTAATAAACCTTAAAATTTTGAAATTTGAAATTTGGCAATTTTTTAAATGATTGTTTATATAATTTTGGATAATAGATTATATCGCTGATTTGATATTCAATATGTTTTCGACATTTCATTGAATATTTAATTATATGCTTTTCTTCCATTACTGAAGAGAGAGGGATTCGTTTTAATATTTATGTAGTTTATAATATAAATCAGAAAATGAGATTACAGTATTGCGAATTCAAAAGATAAATATAATTTAAAAGATGCAATTACATTTTTGAGAACATTAATATTATGAAACTTGACTCCATTAGAATGGATCATGCAACAATGCATAGAATTGACGTAGCTCTATTAAACTAAATCGACTAAATTACTGTTGCATTTTAATTTCTTAAAAATATTTTCATACGGAATTTAGGAATATTAAGTTTGCATAAGGTATTTATTCAAAAGTAAATATTACCAACATTCTAAACAAACCATAAAAATGCCAAAAGTGGCACTGGCTCAAAAAACTGCTGTTGGTTTTACTTGAATTCCCTGAATAATAGAATTGAATAGCTTTTTACATATCCCTTTCCAATGAATGATGAATTTTGCACTGTCTATATTCGACACTTATCACAAAATTTCAATTTGTTGAAACTTTAATCTATTTTTCGGAATTATCAACTAATACTTAAAGAACACATTCGACTTAAAAATTATCTAAAACATTACCTGAAGTGAAGACACCATGAGCATAGTCGGTGCCACACTTTTTTTGATGCTGGTCTTCCTGTTGCCATCCTCATCCAGGGATTCATCGATACCCTCTCCCAACATGATGTTCACCATGGCGTACTCCATGAGGGAGGCAAACACGAAGACAGTACACGAGGACATGAAGATGTCGATGGCCTTGATGTAGGAGACAGGGGGTAGGGACTTCTGGGACTGGGCATGCTGCGTGGACAAGGTGAGCAGGGAGGTGACACACAGGGTGACACGAGCCGGCACGGCTTCCGGCTTGATCCAGAACGAGATCCAGGACATGATGACAATTAGGCAGGTGGGGATGTAGGTGTGGAACATATAATAACCGAGGCGGCGTTTCAAAGTGAACACGACTTGTATGCAGGTGAAGTTTCCTGGAAGAATCTTAATGTAAGATATATTTTTAATACAATTTTAATTACAGGTGCACTTATAATTAAGCAAATTATTACTGGATAGTGGTTGCTGTATTTTCTTTTTTTCCTAGTCTGTTACTTATCACTTGGATGGACTATACAGTAGAAAACTATTTTTTTGTTTAGTTTTAATTCCTGAATTTTGAAAAGAATTTTGCAATGGATTGATGTGTTATAATACTTCCTTGCATATTAGAGTTTTGTAGTCAAATTATGTGTTCCAAATTACTATAAATTAAAAAATAATTTTTTGACACTTAATTATTATTTGATTAATAAATTATAATTAAATTTTTATTTCATATGAGTTGCCTTATATAATCATGAATTTGGGAAAAAAGTTATTACAAAATTAAATAAAAAGAGACAGTCGCCGAATCAGGATTATTGACAAAATTGTACCGATACAGTAATTTCAATTCTATGAAAAATTTGTTCTGCAAAATAAGTAATTTTTCTTGAAACAATACAAATATTTTTCATGAAATAACTTTTTTATGTAAAAAATTATATATATTTACTAGTATGACTGTTAGAGAAGGCATATATATTTAAAAGTCACCAAGAAGTATTTAAAGAAAAATGAATAGTTTTTGAGCTACATTGAAATAAATAAATAAGGTAGCCTGTATTAAAGTCGATTCCTTCAAAGAGGGAATTGTTTAGCTACAATTTACTGTAACATTTTTATTTAATTAGTTTAGCGATAAAAATAAGTATTTTTTTTTTCTTGAGAAAGGATTTCTCTGAAGACGCATCAATGATTGCTGAAATTAAACTGCTTCAGCATGAATATTACCACGAACTTCAGAAATAATCAAAGAACTAATTATAACAATTCATTAACTGGAAATGAAAAAAGATAAGGCAAATAAAAAAATGTATTAATTCCAGAAAAAATAAAAAGCAGTTGTGAGTACAAGGTTCAGTGTCATTTGCTGTGGTCGTGTCCGTGTCAACAAGGAAAAAGGTTTTTGGCTTCTAAAGGTAAAGATCCCTGAGCACTCGAAGGCTGACTTCTAGCTCAAATGAAGATGGCAAACACATATTTGTTTAAACAACCCCTTTTTACAGGGGGGGGGTCATCCATCTATCTCATTGATAGAACACAGGGGAAGAGCAACCATGCCCGAACTAGGATTCGAACCTCGGTGGCCCAGATCACGGGAAAGACGAGCTACCCTTAAGACAGGGCGCCAGCTCAGAACCAATTGCGTAGAAACAAAGAACTAAGAGGAAATATTACTGACATTTAATATAAATTAAACTTAGGGCCATACATTGTTTGTTGGTGTAAATATGAGAATTGAAAAATACTTTTGCTTCAATAGTGTTAAAACAATTGATGATTTAACTTAGCAAATCATTTCCCGAAATGGGACAAATGACTCATTTATTTTCGCTAAACAGGTAATTTTTTTAAGAATCTAATTTCATTGCAAATAATAAATAAGCCAAAAAGAATATTTACTCTCTTTTTTTATAAATACTTTTCTATATCAATGTGCATTTTAAGAAACTTGAGCGAGTTCAAATTTGGTCACTTTCCACCGCTTGTAATTATAAAGTAAATAAAAGGTTTAAATATACATAATAATAAAGATTATTAGAAAAAATAAACCTCTATATTTGTATAATAAATGAAATTGAATCTTAATTCGTTCATTTTGTATTAATTACAGATTTTATAATGTATTTTCATTTCAGTTTTCAAAATTTTTTAAAAATATTTACTCCGTTGACAATAAAAGTAAGTAATTACATTCATTTTGGTATTCGTTTTTAAGAATAATTTAAATAAGTATGTTTATTTTTATTATCAAATATATTCCAAAGGCGTTCCACTTTTAGTGAATTATTTGTTGCGCCTATTTAAAAAGATGAGTCAAACTTTAATACACAAAAGCTTAAAATAAACCAAAAATGGAAAGAATGACCAAAGAAAAAACAAATAATAACATAAGAAAAGAATGACCAAAAAATAAGTGAGATAAAGGGCTCTATACACTAACTTTTCCTTTTGAAATCCGAAAAATTATTGGGAAAGTAATATCTCTTAAAGTCACCTCTATGAAATATAGTTTCCAATGGAGAATAAATGTTGCATACAATGTCATAGTGTTTTAACTTTAACATGGAAAAAGTGTTACGATGTCAATTGTTGTAATTCATTTAAAATCATTTGATCACATTTCTCAATTGTGAATTGTTCCTCAGATTCTAGTTCATTATAACAAAATAGTAGCTCCGAAGTTTCTGTTATTGTCTTAAGAGATACACGTAATTTCTGCAAATCTTCTTACTTAGCGATTGCTCTGTGTGGATGATGTTCCTTTATGAAAATTAATTTTTTGTAACAAAATCTTCATTTTGATCTTAAATTAAGCTCATTAGCAGAAATATTTTACAATATTTCTACGATGTTGTTTGATATTCTGAATGCCAGCCAGCATCAAGAAAATATGGTACTGGTTATTAGATGGCCATTAATGCTAATATGGAATATCATCCATTTTTTCCCCATTATATTCCGGAAATATTAATAATCCACTTTGGTAAGAGTAAATACCATTTTTCTGTCTGTTCTTTACAGCTTATAAATATGATTGATAAAAATATTAAATGTTTGTTTTGAAAATGGATATAAACACATAATGGTCAATTATAAATTCTAGTCAAGTAAAAACATTTAATTTGTTATTAGTTTATTTTTACTAGCTATTATTTTTGTATCTTTGAAAATCCTCCAACATATTTGGGAGACACAAGGGATATATTAATACCTAACTTTAATTCGCTTTTGTACTTCCTGTTCTTTTAACCTTTTTTATATAGAATTTTAAATAATCCTATACATTATAAGTTGAATTCAATTGCTTGCGAAAATAGCACAAGGAAATAAAATATATTAGCTCCCACTTGCTTTAAAAATCGTAAAACGTCAAAAAAAATTTCTTCTTGTGTAGCAAAATTTTTAATTCAAATCCCAGACCGGAGTGAAGGTGGGAAATTCCGGAAGAAAATCACTGTTTACTTACCTATTTCATGTGCATGAAAGAACAAAGTGTTATAATTATTATCAGTTACCCGTAGAATATACTTTAGTGCAGTCTCCTAGCGATGTGTCGACCAAATTGTGCTGAGGTAATTCAATGTCTTCGTCCACAACTAGAGGCACTTCTTGCTCCCAGTCAAAAAGCAAATCATCTGTTGTATAAGATACTAAGAGAGAAGAAAAAAGAAATTAATTTTTCATTCGCTGTTATGGCATTAATATTAACTGATTTCTCAAGGCAACAAATGCAACTTCCTCTGGAATTGTGAATATCTATTAAAACCAAGTTGGCAAACGGTAAGTTGCTATCACAGTTGCTTCTAGCTCTAAAGGGCACTGCGAAATTTAGAGCCAAGTTGGCAACCAGTAAGTTGCTATAGAAGTTGCTTCACAGCTCCAAAGGGCTCATAGAAGAATAGCTGAAACTAAGTTACCAACCAATAAGTTTCTATCGAAGTTTGTTCACAGTTCGAGAGGTTGCTGCAAAGATTAGTTGGAGTGAAGAACGAGTAACCAGAAATTGCTATCGAATATATCTTCATCTTATATTCTTTTCTAATTTTTGAAATGAATTATTTTGATGCAAATATATCTCTAATAAATAATATTACATTAATTAAATTGTTTAACAAACTTTTATAGATGTTTGATTGCCCCTTTTAAAAGTTGTTTGATTTTCAGTGAAAGACTGTGCAACAACGAAAGATTATTTTAAAAATAATTTAGTCTTAAAGCTTAAAGAAAGATGTTCGTTTTTAATTGAGTATTCTGTCAATATTCTTTGTACAGAACGAATTCATTATCTTGAATAATGCTCCCTATCTCATAATAACACCTTGGTATAATATAATTCCATTTTGAAATAATAAATACAATAGTCACTTAAATTATTTCTATTTCTATTCCAATGAAATATCAGTTAAGCACCTATTATAGCATTTCATTCATTGAAAATACTAAAATATTATCGATGTCTTTAAAATAAAGTTTTTCAAGGACGCATTTTGAAAAATTTAGATAGCTGAGACTTATATAAAATTTTGTTCCCCATCTATAACTGGGAACATGTCTTGCCAATGTATAATTTTAAGAAAAATGCAGTCAAACAATAAAATTTAAAGTCTTTTTAAAGATAAATAAATGAATAAATTTTGAAAAATAGCAATTTTCGCTAATTAATTTTTAAAGCTTTTGTGAAGTTAAAAACGCTTTTGGAATGAAATATATTAAAAATATTGTTAATAAATTTAATTAAATAAAAAATTTCCATTGGCATTTTTTTATTTTTTTTTCATTTTATTCTTTATGATTTCTAAATTGTATAAATGTATGATGTATCTTCAGCTGTTGCAGAATTAAATGAGTCGAGAATAAAATGTCTTTAAAAACAGCAAAAGGCTACACTAGAGCAAATTGATACAAAGCTTTTCTTCAAGCTATAATTTGTTTCTAGTTTATTTTAGTTTATTCTTCAGACAGTTTTTTCTAAAGAATGAAAAACTAGTATTTCTTTGCAGAAGACTTAAGAAAAAAAAGGAAAATGGGCGATAAAATCGGGTTCAGAAGTTTTCTGAATAATATTGTTTTTTTAATAACATAATTACAGAAACAATTTTGAGATAAGGAAACGATTTTTATTTCATTCTTTTATTTTCATCTTCGTTATAGTCCTGAAAAAAGTTGACTTCTAAAAAAACCTGTGAAAATCTTTCAAGAAGCGTAATCACAATAAAAAGAAAGTGCCACTTTCTTAACAGAGGTTTAAAACGAGGTTGATTAATTTTTCTAATTCAAATTCGTTGATAATTCGAATTTTTCTTAGCTAGTTCACTGAATTTCGTTCTGACTTGTGTTTAAAATAACTCGAAATTATTATGATATTTTAAAATAAAAACTAGAAAACGATTTTTTAAATTTCTGAATTGTTTTCACTGCTTGAATGTATTTACCGCTAATTCCATTTAAAACGATTGATTTTTCAAGGCTTTATTTATTAGTTTTAGATGTTTATTACTTTTAGATATTTTTGAAAGTAGTACAGAATGACAAAAGACCGACCCTTTTTCATATTTGGTTCAAATTTCCCTAAAAATCTACATTTTAGATGATAAATTTTTGTAACAAATACCATTTATCTAGTTTTAATATTTAAATGTTTCAGGCCAGATAGAATGACAAATTGCCTCAAAACGGATTTCAAAGTTTGACTCAAATCTTCAAATTAGGTGCAGTGGCCATATATCGAATTTCCTCTGTTCAATTAGGTTATTTTTAGCTGTTGTGTTTGCAGACAGACAAACATAAATTCAAAAAA
The DNA here is from genome assembly GCA_026543055.1 of Argiope trifasciata. Lineage (NCBI taxonomy): Eukaryota > Metazoa > Arthropoda > Arachnida > Araneae > Araneidae > Argiope > Argiope trifasciata. The sequence continues at coordinate 28,196 of JAPMOQ010025279.1, forward strand.
TGTGTTTTTGCGTCTCCGGGAATTTTGAAATGTGGGCTTTCGTCTAAATCACAAGTTTGAATGGTTTAATGATACGACCTTCGTTATGTAGGATTTTAATACGACCTTTTTGCATATTTTGTATAAGAAAAAATAGGGGAAAAAAGTAAAACGTTTTTATATTAAAATGAGTAAAAAAAACATGAAGTAAAATTCTCAACCTGGAGATGTAAGAAAACTCTGGTAAGGGATAGCAAGATCAATTAGAAATTTTCTGTGACGGATTTATTAACTTGGAAATTAACAGATATTTAATTAAAATTCACGAAATTTTCCATACTTGCATCACTTCTAATATTAAAATGAGAAATTCTTTTTGAAGAATTCAGAAACCTTTGCATCATGTTTGCAGAACATCATAGCTGCCTCTTTAAAAAAAGCAAAAAAATACATTTTAAATTTGAACTTTAGTGTCAAAGAAAACTAATTACCTGTTGGAGATGCAAATTTGAAGCAAAAAATTCCAACAGAGAATCGGGTTCTGATATGAGAGAAAGGTTTAGTATCTATCAGAAACAAGAAATTTAGGGCAAAACCTAGGAAAAGTACCTCACACAGTCGCGAATTTAAGAATCAGAGAAAAGGAAAGCATTAGAGAGAATTTTAGATGTTAAATGCTTTATTAATCAAATCATGGAAAACATTCATTGTATCCATTATAAATGTATTTCGGTATGAAAAAAGGATTCAAAATCGTGTCTACAGCGTAACATTAATTTATACTTCCATTTTATTATATATATAATTATTTAATGATATTAGTGAGCAAAATGCGATGAAAATTCATTTGTTTTTTGGATGTTTAAAGCGATAAAAAATGCTGTTTCAGTTCTATATGTACATATTTTTCTATTCAAAATAATATGGAATTAAGATTTAAAATTTTTTTTCAATATTTTAAATTATTTTTAGTAATTATCTATTAATATTAAATTTTGAAATACTATCAGTTTTATTAAATATGTGCTATTAATTATATGACTATATATTAAGAACTTTTTTCCAGATTTAAGAATAAAAAAACCCCATCATTTTATAAAGCTTTATGTATTTTTAGCACAAGTTTTTTTTAAAATTGATTTATTGCATTAGCCAAGTTTCTTTTGCTCTATCATCACCCTCAAGCTAGGGCAATTTCATGACAGTTAGAAATTAAATAAATAAAAAGAAACAAAAAAATGTTAGGAAAGAGGGAAAAGAATGGCAAACAGCAGAGAAAAAAACCTCAGATAAGTGCTTCGCTTGGAACTTTTTTTGGGAATTTGAACCTTCAATGATTATAGTTTCCTAGAACTGAGAAATTTTATTTTCGAGATTAAAATTCACTAGAACTTTAATTTTCGAGTCCCCGTTAAATATTTACACATTGCTTGATGTATTTTTTTGAAATACTTGATTCAAGGACCCTTCAGTGTGTTCATTGCGTTTCTTTATATAGAATACTCACTTCAATCATGGTCCAGCGACTGATTTTTAAATTGTTACAGATTGGCATGTATTTACAATTGCAAAAGCGCTTTAAAAGATACAAAGAATTATATTTTATGATGTTATTTGTTAATCATATTATTCATTTTAAATAAAATATTCGCAGTTCACTAATATTTTCATCAATGATAAAAAACAACACTATTTTTTGCGATCAAACTGACTGAGTTTAGGCAGCTATAGCAAAGATTTTAAAGAAATTAACAGAAGTTTCGAGAAATTTATCTTAATCGACTGATTAATCTTTAATGAAGTGATAGTTGAAGTTACCTCTTGTTTAAAATATTGGTATTCGAAGCCTCATTACTCAATTAGTTTTAATTGAATGTGGACTTTTTTTGTTCAGAATGTTCGTGGAGCAGACTAAGTTCACTATATATAGTTAGTAGAGCAAAAGTGTAATAAAATATAAATAATTATGTTAAAAAATTATTTAGTAACTCAAACACTCTAAAATCTACTCTTTACATCATTTATAATTTTGAGGCATTGTTTTAGAGATCCAGACCACATCTCAGATTTTGCGATATAAACTTCTTGCTATTAAACAAGCTTTGGACTTAGACTTGAAGACTGATTATTCACAAATTTAGTTACTCACAGACAGCAAGACCTCAATGCAATATTTAAAGGACAGATTATGCATTCATGACAAGTTGGGTCAAGATATTATCTCCAAATTAAATACATTCGCACGGACCGGGACAGAGAGCATACAACGGATCCTTCCTCATGTGGGTATCCACGGAAATGAAACTCTGGCCAAGGAAGGAAGCCTCAGAACGAATTCCTCCTTTTCTAGATTGCAGGCAGCAGGTATCCACAACTTGTTTAAGTCGAGAACTAAAACGAAACGTAGAATTCTCCCAGAACATGATTGGCATGCCGGTAGGTGTTCAGGCATGTTTCTGGCTTGTGCCAATCCAAGGAATATTCGAACACTCTCTCTCTAGGTTAGGGTATGGCAATATAAAAAGTATTTTCTTCATCAGAGATCTAAAGATGTAAATTCCTTTCCGTTACTTCCCCCCCTCATATCATTGAATGTATTGGCTCCTCTGTAAAACAGCTGACGAATGAGGGGGAGTCAATTTACAATTTTATCATGGAATTCGACCTCTTGGACAACAGAATTCTTTTCCAACTGAACATATAAAGTAATAGTTTAGAAATTAGCTATTACATCTCTATTAGAATGGATACTCTGAGCATGTTTTTGTATACGTAGTTTAAAGAAAGTATAGCAAGGATTTAAAAAATTCGAATCTGAGATTTTGACGAATCTTTACTTTTCAGACCACCCTTAGTTCGAAAAAATCAGTTTTTTAGGAAACGACCATCTATCTGCAATAAAGGTAACTAAAAATTTTTGAGTTATTAGGTAAAAAGTTGTCTTTACACCTCATTTGCTGATTTCTATCAAATTTTGAGAATAATCTGTTCAGAGCAAGTCCATCTTATGGATTTAGAATATAAGGTAACACAGTAATTACAAAACGAAGAGAGCTATACAGATAAGATTTTGTATACAGATTTAAAATCTATGATGTGGACATCTTTCATATTTTGAGCCAAATCCAACTAGAACTTGGAATTATGTTAATCTTTACGTTCAGAAACATGTAAACTCAATAGTTTGAAAGCGCAATGACTTAAATATATCAAATTTGGTACGGGATTTTGTGACAAGTGGACTTATGTGTCAAATGTTTGTTTCCAAATATTGGGAAAAACGTGTCTGAATCATAAATTCGATTTTCGAGTACATGCAGGAATTAACCACCAAATAGCTCGCCAAAGATTACATAATAGATTTAGTAAAAATGCTAAATTCAAGCCAAAAATTAATATTTCGTGATTATTATACGCCAAAAACATGTAAGATGCTCTCTGGCATAAGTTTATTAAAGAGTATATGAGAAAGGTTTTGAGGGACCACTTACGTTTACTCATGATTAGAAGTAAGACGATTGTTATTTAGCTAAATACAAAAATAATCTTTTCTGTTACTAATAAATGTGCTATATTTTTAAAACTCTTTTCTTATTCCAGCCTTTTTAAAGGAGTTATGCAAATTTTTCATTATATAAATTCAAGAAAATGAATCTAAATTAGTTTAATGAATGCTGTTACTTTTAAGAGGTATAAGGACATTTTAGAAAGGAAGCATTTCAATGGATTGAAATATCTGTGGGAATGATTCAAAAGGTTCTTTTAGAAATAAGGAAGAACGTAATTACTCGATCTCTGCTAGAATTCTTTTAAATGCCTTTTAAAAATTCAATTCAGCTTTACGAAAGCTTATTTCGAGTTCTTCGTTGAAATTTAATTCCTTTTAAGAGCATTAATAGGTGGAATTATTTACATAAATGATTTTATTTTAATTTAGGAATTTTTTTTATGAATTTAAGTGTTAGGTCAATGACTTCTCACAATTCACTTCTTGTTACAGAATTTTCCTAAATTAAGTTTAATACATTAAATAAGAAAAATTTCAAATTTTAATATTAGTTTCCAATAAATAGAATATTTTAGCTCTAGAAAATAAAAATATATTTTTTCAACATGCCTTTAGGTAAATGAATTAATAAGTAAAAGGGAACACTATCTTTTGTTGAAACTGTTTCAAATTTGTCCTGCGTGATAAAAAAAATCGTTCACAATGTGTATAAGGACAGACAGCTGTATTTAAAATTTTCCACGTTAACAAGAAATTAATTTTAGAATTGGGCATGTAATTAAGAAAGAACTTTTAAAATTTTAGTTGTATTCTTAATTAAAAATAATCCACATAATTAATTCAATATTTTAGGAAGATATTGTTTTCAAAAAATCTTTTTTCTCCACAAATATTAAAAAAATATCTTTTCATCATTACTAATTTCACTTCTGTGTGGCAGTTTTCTAACTTCAATTATTTTGAGCTACGACTACTATTTGAGTAATTCAATTACTTTGAATTATTTAACTATTTTAAAATACATTTTGTTGCAATACTTATTTTCTTGATTTTTACTCATACGTGGTACAACAATAACAAGATTTTTTTTATGTGTGTAAGTGGGTTACTGATATTATGTAATTAAGAGAAAATGTTAATATAAAATAATAAAATATAACTCAAAACAATGTTATGTTTATGCGTTTAAAGTAGAATTGGCTAAAATGTATTTCAGTTTTAAAGAAATGAGCCTTAATTTTTTTTTCAACGGGGAGAAAAATTTATGGATAAATTTTATTTGTTCAAAGAAAAAATATGATAATCACAAAAAAAATTTGAATCTTAATTTTGAAGAATATGCTCTTTTCATACTTCCTGCAATCCGAAAAACAAACTTTTGGAATTATATTTTCTGTTTGAGATTACGATCATTCAGAAATGCTTTAGGATAGACGAATGAAATTCCGTATATAGAATTTACATGATATTCGTAAATTTCAAATTTTAATTAAAATACTTTCATAGACCTGTCAGAATCTCCGTATTCACTTGAATGCAATAGATACAGAATATAAGAAACTAGATAAATAAAATTTGTCAAACAAGTGTAATATCTAAAATGTTAACTGGTATCAAATGTTAAACCAAATTTGCCAAATGAGTCAGCAATCAAGCATATAAAAGTAATGATTTAAATAAATGGCATTTGGATATTTCGCGAGCAAAGTCGTGATTCTATTCCAAAATTTGGTTTCAGTTTCACAGAAAGAAGTCGTCAGACATATAAATTTAATTTTCGGGTAATTGTATATTAACCGCATGCATGATTTATTCGAAAAGTATTTAAATATGGATTCACTGAAAGAGTATTACATCGTAGAATATTTCGAAATAGATTCACTATAAATGTTTAACTCAAACAAAAAAATTAGCCAGTTATATAATCAATATTCTAGATGAATACACAAATTGTCAAATTAATAAATAAATGATTTTATACCTCTTATGCAAGGCAAGGAAAAGGATAAAACAATTGTCTTAGGAATCAATCAATTTAAAAATTTGAATGTTATTAGTATACTTATATTCAGTTTAAATAAAAAAGATTGCTATAAGTTCTATCTAATAAGCTGAAAATAAAAGTATGATTAACTTACAGCTTTCTATTTTCAGCATGCATATTTGCGTGTCGTGGGGATAAGCCTCGAATTTCATGGAACAGGACAGTAGTAACGTTAACCTATTAAAAAACATATTAAAGCAATGTGGCTTTTATTTTTTTTTCAAATAATCTCTATAAAAACTTTCAACACATTTCAAACTCAGAGTTTATAGCAATACTTGGATTAAAATATTAACAAATAAATAATATTTACTGAATGGCATATTGTATAGAATTAAAAAGTAAAATTAATTTTACATAAATAATATCTACTGTATTTCGTAAACAGAGCATGTATATTGTTTTGTTAACTAGAAAACATTGCTATGAAGGAGAAAAAAAATTTATAAAGCGTTTTTAGTAAGCAAACCTTTTTCACACACACACAATAACTTTTCTTCGAGTCTTGCCTTGAGAACCATTGCAATAGGTTATCAGTTGATATTAAACTCAAAAAATATTCCTACCTCACCATCTGGTCAACAAAATCGACAAAATTTCACATTTTCTATTTTTGAGGATCATCATATTATTAATAACAAATCAATTATGACAAGCAAACATAAATTTTATCTCCTATTTAATTTCGGTAAGCTGAAAGCATGCAATACAACAGAAGATATTGACAAGAATTAAGGTTTAGTTTAATTAATACATTAACGTCCCGTTTTAAAGCGATGCTAGGGCTATTTTGTGTCTGATATTCTGAGCAGCGGTCAGGTGACGTGTACGGCATTTGAGCAGGCAATTCTCCTCAACAAACTACCACACAAACTCACAAAAGCTGGAGAACATATACCCCGACGGTTTTAGTTAATGTACACCAGATTCGGCTACACCACGGTTTTTCGGTGAAATCGAGTCTCAGAGATGGAACTTGCAAGCCCTGAAGATGAAACCTACCATCAGATCACCTCGCTCCAAGATGTGTTACAGAAAAAAAGTTGATCGCATCAAAAATCCAGTGATATTTTAGTTAATTCTGATTCATATAATTTTTTTTAAAAAAAAGATAACAATAACTATCATTAAATAAGTACATGGTTTCAATATACTGTAGCAAGTAAGAAAACCTGAATAAAGAGAAAAAAAAATGCTGATTCATTAAATGTTTCCAAAATAATAGCATCGACAAAGGAATTCTGATAATTTTATTATGAGTTTAACTCATTAACTATTAAAGAAAGTCTTAGTTAGGTGCAGATTTTCTGTATGGCGCTCTTAGAGGTTAATTTAGTTACTCGGATGGATCGAAAGAAGTCAACATATTCCACCTTGAATAAATGAATTATGATATTGCTTCTCGAACTGAAATTG
>JAPMOQ010025279.1:55142-69027 GCA_026543055.1 Argiope trifasciata
TAATTTTGATCTATTTTTCCTTTTTAACTGTATTTTAAATTTATTGTAATAAAGAAATTTTTCATTTAATTGTGTTAGAGCAGAAATATACTAAGTTTAATAATCTAATACCCCAAAATAGAAATGTTGAAAAATCAAGAAACGTTATATGAAGTGTTAACCCAATTTAAATTATGAATAGTTCAAAGAATTATGGATATAAATTATGAATAGTACAAAGAATAATTTCTGCATTTAATGGAGAATAAAGTAAATTTAACTGGGAAACATAGAAAGATGGATTGCTTGAAATTTAAATAATTTTAGAACATATTATCAATTCCAAGGAGGCATTAATTATTAATCTTTACACGTATTTTTGATAAAGTTAGTAATTTTATTAGTGCTGAGGTAATTTACATAATTAACATAAGTATTTCTTCTATTATCAGGTAGAGGAAAGCCTCTGTTACTCTAAAACTTTTGACGCCTTGTTCTTGGATGATGGATTAAACAAACTAAGCAAGGTGAAAATGTAATAAGTCTAACTTTGTTGGTTAACTTCCGAAAACTTTGGATAATATAGATGAGGTTACAAACTACATTTTTTAGGAAGTTGTAAATACTCAACTAATTCCTAATGTAAGATACTCGTCCTATAAAGTTTCCTAATCTTCATGAAATAATATAGAAAATTTTATTATTATTTTCTGGAATTTTTCTTTTTATATTTTTACAAGACTATCAAAACGAAAAAACAAATCATTTGGAAGGGATTTCAGTGTTCTGGGATTTTGTTTTTGAGCTCCCCCCAATTATATTAAATTTCGTTAAATTTTAAGGTGTGTGTGTATATATATATATATATATATTTGCACGTATTTTTGATAAAGTTAGTAATTTAATTAATGCTGAGGTAATTTACATAATTAACCAAAGTATTTCTTCTATTATCAGGTAGAGGAAAGCCTCTGTTACTCTAAAACTTTTGACGCCTGGTTCTTGGATGATGGATTAAACAAACTAAGCAAGGTGAAAAGGTTACAAACTGCATTTTTTAGGAAGTTGTAAATACTCAACTAATTCCTAATGTGAGATATTCGTCCTATAAAGTTTCCTAATCTTCATGAAAGAATATAGAAAATTTATATATATATATTGTTACGGATTTCCGTCGGGTTCTTTTTAACCTTGTATAATAGGTGTGTATGGTGTTAGAAAATGATGATGATGACTCACGCAGACAATTATCAGTCCTTTAGTAGACGGACACAACACAGACGTTTATTTACAGGACGGAAACAGTACAGCACAAGACGACAAATATTCACAACACAATTATGTACAGGAGACAACTATTTACTGCCGAGATGAACACACAGGACAGCACACTACAAATAGTAGTCCACAAGCAGAATTTCCGTAGTGACAATGTCCACAGCCCACAGAGCGGCCAGACAGAATTCAGCCGGAGAAGGAATCTTTAAGGGATTCACTTTACACCACGTTAGTCTCTCTAGAACAGGCTGAAACTATTCCACTGTCTCTTCTTGCATTCGCTGTCGATTCACTACTTCGCACAACGGGACTACTCCTTAGTTCGGGATAGCTCCATTTCCGACGACGGCACAACGGGCTAAGACACACGACGCAGGCTTCGTCAGTATATGCCACACAGCAGTCCTCCTTTCAGGACTCCTCAGTTCAAGACCTCTGTATCTCTAGGTCTTCTCAATTAATTCCACAACGCTACTTGTCATCTTCGTTGAACACCAGACCGTCGGACTTCGACTTGATTCCTGTTGATTCTTCTTCAGGTCTTCTTCCCCTTTTCTCCGCTGCTCAGCTTTGACTTGACTGATTCCACACCGCAGCCGCCTGAATTATATATACCAGTGGTAGGAGGGGCTAACAGCTTCTGGAACAAACAGGAGCCTTCTAGATGTATCTCGGCTCCTAGTGGACGGATCGGAAAAATTCTCGATGTTTCGGGTATTTTCCATTTTTTTCGCCAAAGTCGCCAAGTCACCAAATGATTGCCAAGTTTGTCGCCAAGTCCTGGGACCTCTGGCGTCACACCCATTCGCTATTCAATACATATTACTGTCAATCTGTCTTCCTTATGATGACAGAGCGCGGAATATATATAAAACCCGCGTGTATATATATATATATATATATACCAATTTAACACAGAAAAAAACCCTTATTTTGAATCATTGCTTGAGGGTGTCCCTTGAAAATGTTTTCAAGGAAGGATTCTTTTTCTATTTGTTGCAATTTTGATTCCATTGTATTCATCTTTACTTGACTTATATTATTAATTTATTTGGATTCATCTGTATTTCAATAGTAGCAGCATTAGTGCTCTCTAAATACAATGATAGTTTCTTAATAGATTTTTTAATTATTTACATTTTAATACTGTTCGAATATGAAACAATTTATAGCTTCAATCCCAATTAAATTAAATAAAGTTATTTTAAACAATCATATAGTTTAAAAAGGTGTATAACTTCGATATAAGAGCAGCAAAAAGAAAAAATATATATTGGAAAATAGAGAAATTTTTATTTAGTGCAAAATTACTGTTATATTAAATTTCTTTCAGTGGATTTTGGCAAACAAGTGTAATTCCTTTTACTACAATATAAAATATTAACAAATATTTATTACATATCTATGATATGGCAAGAAAAATAATTTTATAGGTATCTCTAGTGGCCACTCGGTGTTTGCCAGATCAGTAATTCCTAATTTTCAAAGTAAACAAAGTAATAAACTCACAAAGTTTTTTGAATATTTCAAAATATCTGTTATATCTACATCAGAAATTGAGTTCCAACTTTTGTTCAAAAACATTCATTGCTTTGACAGGAGAGCCATCAAAACAAATGAACACAGATAGAAAAGTTAACAATCAAATTGAGAATATTAGTAATTGAGCGAAGTCTCTTTAGTGAGTTGACTTTCAGTGAACTTCTAACTCTCTGAGTGCATTACTCTCTTACGACTGTTTAATAGCAATTTGCTACTATTTATTGCTGCTCTGGTATTTTTTTCTGCTATGTTTTGCTATCCGTGTCTCGTGTTTTATTGTAGAATAAAGCCTACAATTAAATTTGTTGAATTTACCGTACACCCATTGGACGTAAGTTTCCATAACAATATCTATTATTAGCCCAATGTCACAAACAAAAAAGAAACGTAAAATATTCAAGCAAAGTGAATATGCAAAAGGTAATTTCAGAATTTTAGATTGTACAATACATAGTGAACATGAAGTGAATTCATCAACGCTTGCGAACATGATTCATAGATGGAATTACTCTAATCATGTACATGTTTCCTTAAATTCGCTTGTACCGTATGAAATCACATAACTTTTCTATCTTTTTTAATAAGGCACTGGCATTTCTAATCAGTACAATAGTTATAAGGACGAAAAACGTAAGACGTTGTTTGTCTAATATTTTTATTCAAGTTCATGTAAACATGTTATGAATTAAGAAATTTGACAAAAATGGCTGCTTCAAGTTCATGCCAGAATTTCTGAACGCTTAGGATAGCATTTTTTTTTTTTTTTTTTTTTTTTCAAAATTTAGATAGTTTTGTAAAAAGGTCAAATTTTTCAGTTACTAATACGGATATTAATACGAATTTTTAAAGAAACTATTAGCTTTTATACGACAAGCAATTAAATAGAATTTTCAAAACCTTTTTCAAAATTTAAAAAAAATCATTAAAAGTGCTATTTTTAAAGAAATTTATATTTATTATTATAATTAAATATTAGCTGAGTGTTCTTCGATATGATGCAGAAGAAGTACTTTGAAATGAATTTAAATATGAAACATTTTGTCCGCAAAGGAAAAAAAAATTCCAATACAACTGTGGTTTTAAAATTTATTATATTAATTTAGGCAAAATCGCTTTGAATTTAATTCAAATATAATTTTTTTAAATTAAGAATAAAGAAAAACAATAAAATCATGGTTTTGAAAACAGTTATCACTATAATTTACAAACGAAAGTTAGATTTTTGCATAGCTCTTATATTTTATTCTAAATTTCTTCACATAATCGTTTTAAGAATCAAAGAAATTCGCAACAATCTCAATGAATTTTCACATTTATATCATGATCTTCCTGAACAGAGAATAAAGAAAGAAGATTGATTAATTCCTCCCAACCATTATAACACTTTTTGATGTCTTAATTTTATTTGCGTAAGAAAATTTTATTCGTATTTTTAAAATAGTTATCAGGATGGGTGAAATGGGGGCAAACTATTTCAAAGATAGTTGGAAGTTCTTGGCATTGAAATTCAATTATACCTAAAATTTGATATGTGACTTTTATATAAACTTAATCTTGGATCCGAAGTCATAGACTTACGATAAAATCTTGTCATAGGATAGGAATAAGTTTAAATTTAAAATCCATTTTCAATCCTTGTAAGCATGAGGTTGATTAAATCTTGTCGCCATGACAACTTATTTGATGATAAAATCTTTTGAAGTAATTGATAAATTCCAAGTGAACCGTTTCCACCATAAACTGTTATTGATGCTAGTCTGTTTCATGATAAATTTGATGCTGAATATCAAGTAAAAACTTTAGCTTCAAAGCAGTAATTAACAAATTTGTTACTGCTTATAATATTCTTTTATGTTGTTTTTATACTTAGCACTAAACATAATACCAAATGTGGACCCACCCGAGTCCACATCAATTTCATCGCTGATATTTCCTTTACTTAATTTCGATTTTTAAAGCCGAATTTCAAAAGAAATAACATAATAATTGAATTTGGTTATACATTTAGGAAACTATAAATGTAAAAAACTTAAAAGCAGTTTAACACTTACCATTGATCCTTCATCAATTGTATCTATACTTAAAACTGTGACATGAAATCTGACAACCGTCGCTTCTCCTGTGAAATATATAAAAAAATTAGTTGAAAATATCCATTGTTGTTCCAAATAATTCAAGTAATATTTGAATTATCCGACATGTTTTGTAGAATTGAATCTTCAACTGGTACTTTCTGCACAAAAAGGCATTTTAATATTTCATGAGAAGCATCCAGCTTACCTGATTCGAGCAACATAAAAAAATCACATAAACATAAAAAAGAATCAAAATTCAGTTTAACTGATTCATTAAATCATTTTAATGCAAATGTGAACATTCTAATTAAAGAAAGGAATTAAAAATTCTGTGAATCGTTTGTTTTATAAAATGTTTAATTGTATGACACCAATTTATGCCAATTTTCGGATGAAAAAAGATGGGAAGATAATTTATTCTTCCTTATACTTATGGAAACTGCAACAAAAATGTGGAACTATCCTGAAAACGGCATATAATTTTATTACCAGCTTTTGACCAAATAATTTGATATTTGATTTATCATTTGACGATCTGTCCGTTCGTTCTTTTGTTGACTATAAAATCATTTATCTGGTTAAATAGATTTTTGTATATGATTTATACATTGAAATGTTAGATTTTCACCTTACATTGTAAAAAAATCTGTCAAGTAATATAACTTCTGATTTTTCGTTTTCCGTAATTTGTTAAATTTTTCTTTTATTTTATAATTTAATAGTGGGTCATCTTCAATTTGTTCGCAAATACTTAAGTTGAATTTTTTTGCAAATATTCATCTATTATATCGAGATGAATTGAAAATTTCTTTGCAAAGAATGTTATAAAAAACTGAAATATTCATTTAAATTTGACAAAATTGTTCATATGGTTAAAAAGTTTTTTAATCGATCTTGAAATTTGATTATTTGACATTTATACTTGAAAAGATTAGAAATTGAAAAAATAAATCGCTTTCTACAGTTAGTTATGCGATAAATCGCAAAAGTGCGCACATATTTTAAATTTATTCACATCTTCTAGGAGAACAATGGACTAGAGACAGAGACAACCAGTCAAATGGAATGTGTTGTGAGATTTATCTTATGATTATGCAATGGTGACTTATAAAAACGGTTAAACACTCTTCTAAAATTATTTATTTACTTTCTAACCAATGCATTAAAGAATGAAATTCTTTTTTTATAATATGGTGTCATATAAATTGCCTAACCATATTTCAAAAATGGTTTTCAAAAAACTATCAAATTCATATTTCAAAAAACTCTAATATTTGTCTTATGATTATGATCTTATAAAATGACTAAAAATATCTTTCAAAATGGTTCAATCCTTTTCCTAGATAATGTATTAATGAATGAATTTTTTTTAACATTTTCATTTAACAAAAACAAATTGAAATTATTTTAATATTATTATATGTCACAAAATATTTAAGGATGTGAAATGTTTACTATCTTAATATTAATTTTTTAATCAAAAGATTGAAACTATGTATTCTATTGAAACACTTTAAAATAATTAAATTAACTGAGGACTTTTATAACGTGGAAGAATTAGCATAAGAAAATAAAAATATTTTAAACAAATACTTTTTCTCACAAGACAAAAGACATTTTCAAAAAGTGGAAAAGTTCATCCAAATAGTTTTCCACGTTTTTCCTATTGTCCACAAAATATTTTCTCCCAATTCCAAAATCTCTACAATTGTGTTTAAATATCCTATTTACAAAAGAATGCCTAGAATCATTATATCGAATCATTTTTATTTTAACATTAGGTAAAATCTAAAGCCAAAATCTGCATTTGAATAGAATATAGTCAATGATAAAAATTCGGCAGGAAATTGAATGGCTAGCTAACTATAAATTGTTGCCTCTGTAAAGGTAGAATAAAATCCATTTCTGATTGCCAACATCTGCATGCGGAACGAAGAAATCGCCTTACTTTTCTTCATAAATATTTATTTAAAAGGCGTTTCGACCGTTTTCGAGACAGAATAACGATGCTTTTGTTATTTTGAAAGAGATTTATAACAGATGCAATTGTTATAGTTAAACTCAGTGAAAAGTTTTCATCATTTCTTTCTTTTTAGGGAGATTTTGAGTTTCTTATTTTTGATAAAACTCTTTAACAAAAAATCTTTTTTGGAAAAATATAAGTAGAGAATCTCTTTATAGTTCTTATATGTGAAATTAAATTTCATTTAATGCTTTTTTTATAAATTTCTTCACATTACAATCAAACATATATTTTTTAAAAAATTTGGTTAATTTATATACCATTACTTAACTATATTCATGTTCGTATAGAAAGAATTTTAGAATTCCAATTAATTTTATTTCGATGCTAACTGGAATCCTCCACATGCATTAAATCTCATTAAAAAAGCACTATTTAATTTTCTCCAAAAATTACCATCTATTAATAGAAAAATTGATACTGTACAAGTGGCGACATCTGGAAGCAAATTATAGAAAACTTTTACTAAACGGATCAGTAATAGTTAATGCAAAATGAATTATAAATAATTAGTAATAATATAAATAAAATTGTTTTCATAAATACTCTATTAACAGTATTGTTAAACATAAAATAAAATTTAATTTTTCATAAATATAGAATAGCCAATCCAAAATACAAATGTAATTAAAAAATTCTAAATATTTTTTATTAAAACTTTTCTTTCATATAATTTCTTCAAGTCATTAAAAAAACGATGTTTTATTTTAATTAAATGGTTATTTTTTTTACAGAAAAGTAAGTATGAGGACATAAAACTATGCTTGATTTTTATATAATATCAAAAATTTGAAAATTTGGCTATTATATATTATTTTTAATTACTAACAAGTTCTAATTTACTTCATTTATACAAGTTATTCTATGGATTAGAATGTTATGCTTATATTAAGGATAAAAACTTTAATCATTATTTGAATTATTACAATTCTTTAAATTTTAATATAATCAAAATTTTTGAGTCTATCTTTATAGAATCATTTATTTATTAACAATTAGTGAAAATAGTAGTATGACTATATTAAAAATTAGAGTTTTGGTAATTAAAAGTCAAAAATATAACAGTAATTTTCGCATACACTATGCAGTTTTAAAAGAAATTTATTAAAAAATAACATGCAATCAGCTATTATGTACATGAGTTATATATGCAAGAAATATCCATAATTAAAATTTTTTTGTTTAGGACAGACCTTCAACGTGCTTTCATCTGTTGTCTACATTCCTGACCTTTCATCATGAAAATGTGAAGATTGATCTTTATGAAGGAGTAGGAAAAATATTTAGCAAATAGAAACAGTTGTTTAAAATACGGAGAATAGATATAACTTTGGAAACTCGAAGTACGAGTGTAAACATTTCGATGTGAAATAGAAAGGAACAAAAATATTTGTTGATGGAAAGATTGAAATATGTTCTTGAAAATCATTCTTTCTATTGTGTCTTCAAAAATGTTTATTTTCTCATTTCCAAGATCAACAGAAATCTATTCTCTTTCACCATATTCTTTCATTCATTTTTTTATATTCTTCAGTAATGATTGTTCAAGATTGAAACTTCATGCGAAGTATAAATTTTTGTTGAGCATCTAGTTCGGAATCAACATTTTGGTAAAAATAATGGTCTTACTATTATCTAGAAAACTCAAAGTGATTCTCTGTTGAGTATATTGAAAACATTTTTACCGGAATGTTTCAGGTTTAATAACAGTTAAGAACATATTAACATGGGGAAAAAGGCATTGTACGTGTAACACAAAATTTCACAGCAAATCGTCATATGGTCGTCATATTTGAAGAAATCATATTCATCATCTAGCGCAGAATCAAACTCTTGACAAAAAAAAGTTATCTCAATAATTAAATTAATTAAAAGGCTATTTCTTAAAGTCTTTACCTATGGTTCAGAGACATGGATACTGACCAATGTAGGAGAAAATAAAATAGCCATTTTCGAAAGAAAAATTCTGAAAGCCATTCTTGGTTGGATAGAAATCCACAATGTTTGAGGAAGAAGCTATAACTTTGAATTATACAAAATTTATTGAGATTCATATATTATAAATTTCATAAAGATGAGTCGAATGAACTGGGAGAGCTCACATATTTAGAATGGATGATTTTTCTGCTTCCATATTAAAAAAATTCTTTTACTTAAACCTCTAACAAGTAGGAAACAGTGTAAGCTCAAAATGAAGCATATAGAGTCAGAGGAGGCAGACTTACTGACTATCCAGGAAAGAAATTGGAGCATAAGTGTCAAAAATAGAATGCAGTGAAACAGAATTCAGGAGAAGGCACCGGCCCACCCTGGGCTGTTCAAGCAAAATATGAAGATGATGATTTCTTAAACCCTAGAAGATTTTTATGTTTTTTCACGAATCTTTCAGATTTCATTATAATTTCTGTTTTACGATGGTGAAAAAAAGTGCGTGTGTTACAGAATGTCATTTCAATATTTATTGTTTGGTGGAGAATCCCCGTATTGATAAAAAAAATTGCATTATCAGAATGCTAACTGTTAAACACAAAGAGATTCTTACGTTGAAAAAGCTTTTATTTCATATTTCCTTATAGCTATTGCGAGAGAACAGAAAATATTTGCTCATGTATTTGCTCATGAGAGTAATTCGTCTTCTGATGGCCCTATTTGAAGCTCATTCCTTTTGAAAATTGTGTTCCCTATACTTCTATTAGAATAGAGTTTCAACCATTTATAAAGGATGAAAAAGGCAGTTATCTAACAACATTATTAATTAAATGGTATAACTGTAATGATAATGTAATGGCTTTTTGCATATTGTTATTAGGATTGTAAAAAGGAAAAAAAATCCATCAAGATTTATTGAATAAGGCACGAAAACTTCTAAACAATGCAAAACTTCACTAATGAAATTCACCGCGCAAGCTGAAAGTTTTAGTAAATAACCAGAGCCAGAATAAAGAACACACAAAAAACTTGCTGAATAACAATATTTGAAAAACAAAATTCATTCGATTAACTTCGACTCTGTCTCCGAGTGTTTATAATCACGATGGGTGATCCAAAAAAGTTTAACAGACAAAGGAAAAATACTTTATTAACAATAGACCAGGATACAAATGGTAATTAAGAGATAAAGAGATCACTTCTCTACATAATCACCAGACCTGTTAAGGCAATTATCACATTGCTGGACCAAGTTGTTTAACATGTTTTAGTAATAATCCTGCTCGTGGCTATGGAGCCATATCTCAGCACTTTTTTGAACATCACCGTCTGATATGGACCTAGTTTCAAATAAGTGTTTCTTCAATGCTGGGAAAAGGAAATAGTCACTGAGAGCCAAATCGGAGCTGGATGGGGAGTGGCTCCAGATTTCCAACCTAAACGCTTTCAGCAAAATCTCTTCCTTCGTCAAAAGACCGATACCATTTCGTCACCTGTTGTCTACTCATTGTTTAACCCTCTTACACTTCACAGATTTGTCTGTGAATGTCTGATGGGAACACATTCCTGACCCACAGAAATCGTATCACCAGAGTGCGAGAACACTTATCTAGACGTCTCACCATTACTGTCACTGTTTCAGGACTCAGTATTAACACTATCTGCTCGAACGATCAGTTTAAGACAACTATTGTCTTCAACCTCCACTCTGGGTAACAATATTCCCCATCTGCAATTTTTACATCCCAAATATTGCTGCTTGCAAACTTTTTTTGCTGGATCATCCCTCGTATTACGAATTGGCAAAAATTCTGTTTGAATTATCACCAAAAATTACAGTAGTTTCGAGTATCTTCGTTTTTCATCTTATTGAAACCTCTAAATGCGTCACCAATTTGCCAAATGATTGCCAAGTTTGGTTTCAAGACTGGGGGATCATTCAGCTGGCATCCATACAGCAACCATTAACATATGTGTAAACCCTTTCCCTTACTATAATACCAAAGGGAGCTGCATTTACAGATTCATGACAAAGTCTTTTTAGTAAATTACCACAATCATTGCTTATTTAACAAATATGAATAAGGATTTCATAAGAATTTTGAAGTCATTAAAATTAAATAATGTATAAAATTTGTTCAATAACATTTTAAAACCATGTTTGCGATATATGAAGTGTTAGATTTAAGCTAGGATTAATACTAATTTCTGCATTGTACAGTTAAACTAATATTTCTAATTTGGAAAACGATTTAAAATAAACATCTTCAGTTGACTGAGTCAGCAAAATTATTGCTTGAAAACAGTGATGCCTGATTGTCGATATAATTTTCTGCTCTATTAGTCATATTAAGCATAATAATTTTGATACAATAAAATTAAAAAAAATGCTTCTTAGTAGATGAAATGTTTGCTGCAGACTTGCAGAAAGTTTTAATTATAAACGCTAAAATTATTTCAAAAAGTCTAAAATTAGGAAATTATAAAATTTATGACTCGGTTGTTTATAAAAGCAAAATAAAAGGTACATTTTTGTATCAAAGTATATTAAAAATTTTACTAAACATGTCTAGTACAATCGCAGAACCGAATATATATTGTTATGAATCTTTAAAATGGCTTCCCCTGTGTTTTTAATTTTATTATAAAGAAAAGTGGGATATGGATGTTTCAAATGTATCTGAATGAATACCAGATTCCAGAGACTTAATATTGTGATTAATTTGTCAACCATTTCGTGTTTTTCTAGACGAAATTGGATATTTTTAAGTTGTAAGCGATATCGTGATCCTGAATCAAGATACTATATCTTTCTAGAAGCTTCTTTACATTATCACAGAAACTATAAAAATCTGAGTGACAGAGTTGCAGTGGACAATTGAGAGAATTCTTAATTGTCCATTGCAAGCTAGTTTTCACTGAGTATTCCGTGCCATTACTGTCGTTTTTAAAGTTGTTTTGAACTTTTCATGTATTGTTAGTTTTAACAGTGTTGTTTCTTTGTACGTTTCAGTTACGTCTTATTGGCTGTGTTTTCAAGCTTTCCTGTGAAATAAATCATAATAATCCTTTACCTAATTTGTTAGGAGCTTTCATTGTATGTATACTAAATGTATTTTCTGTAGCAATATTTAGATTTCGTTATTATTATATGTTATGTAATAATATGTTATGTGTTCAACAGATAATGTCTGCAACTAATTTCACAACAGACTCAAAAGACATAACTCTTCAAACCATTTAAATCACTTTAATATTGCAAACATATAAATATCTAAAATTCAATATATGGAGCAACGATTAGAATGTGCGCTCTGTACAAAATACATCCTTTTTTAAATGAAAAGGTAATTTATTGGACAGTTTTCAAGATTTTAAAAATATGGTTTCTATTACAAATTGAAGAAATGTCATGCAATCTTTGATGGAAGCTGAGTTTATTTGAGAAAACATTGAAAATAAAAGCTAATGACAATATATAAACTATCAAAAAAGGGTACATGAAACCTCATAATAAATACAGAAACAAAATATAAACTCATACTGATAAGAAATCAAAATTACTCCAAAACAAAACAAGAGAATGTAACACATAGATATGACAGCAAGAATGAACAATTTACCTTATTTTTGAAAAACCAACATTCTAAATTTAATTTTAACAAACACTAATACAGAAAAAGATGTTATATTAATTTGTAAAGGGGTACATAAATGTATTCAAAATTTTGTTTTAGGGATAATCTATTGTTATTATACTATGCCCTATAAAATATGTGATAAAATCTAGAGTAGAATGATTTAATCAATTCTATCTAAATATATGGATATGGGTTAATAAAAATATATTAGAAAGAAAAAATATAATTTAAAAATACCTTTTTCTTTCGGAGGTTGAAGATTGTCATAGTCTTGAGGATTCGGAGGCAAAACGGTGTCAAATTCTAAAATTTCTGCCCTAAAATTAAAATTTTGAAAATGTAATTTCTTAGAACAAAAAGAATCTAAAGTGTTTAAGAAAATACCCTTTTGAATTTCTTTGCTCAGCAGTATTATAATGCAGACTCCATGATAACATCAAGGAGAGTTAACATTAACTAAGAGTTCAAGTTTCTAATTCAATATATTGCTGTTTTATAATGTTTAAGATTTAATTAGTCTATCTTTAAATCATTATATAAAGTGCACTTTTAATCATAATAGTGATGATGTAAACACAAAGAGTGTATTATTGACTTAATGAGTAATGAATATAAAGTAAAATTAAAAACGGATTAATGTGGTGCGTTAAGTTCATGATATTGTCTTAATGCGGGAACTACAAACGCAATAAAAAATGCAATTAAATAAATGCAAATATTTACTAAAAATATACTATCTCAATATTTTTTTAACCAAAGAAAAGTTTCAATAATAAATAAGTATAACTAAAAAGTTGATTTTTTTAAAAATATTTATGTTTTTTAAATTTTTTATTCAATAATATGGTTTGAAGGTTTTCGAAAAAGATGAATAATTAAATTATATTTTAATTAGAATTCTAAAAAACAATTTCTTAAAGAGTATCCACATTCTAAGGCGTAACTACAATATGTAGCAAACTGTATGCCCATTAGGCAGATAAGATATCGGAAAATGACATCTGAGTTAAATAATCTTGGATAAACATCTCTTCGAATTGAGTTGCTGTCTAAGTTGCTCTAAAAATGGTTGATCTTTGTGGATATTGGCATATAATTACTCTTCTCATAATGGATATTATGACTTTATAAGAAATAACATATATCGATGCTTGCTCATCACTTTGATAAGGGAAATATCATAATTGAGGATGGATTTCAATAGGTACTAATTTTGTTAGTAGAAAAATTTCACAGACAAATCTACTCAGTAAACGGGCAAAATAATTTAGAAAGTAGTTTCAATCTCTTTCACTTGCAATTCTAGACCAACGATTACAAAGTGCCGATTGAGGCATGTGATAATTGTTTGGATTCGGAATTTCTCAAAGATATATTGGGTTGTTCGGAAAGTCATTTCGTATTTTTTTGTCAAAATG
>JAPMOQ010025279.1:89027-123312 GCA_026543055.1 Argiope trifasciata
ACACCTGGTTGTAAAGAGAGTAGTTTCATGATTAATAAATTAAGATTTTAAACTTTGTTAAGAATATTTTGTTAGAAAACCTTCATTTTAAAATTAAGTTATGTCGAGGATATAGTATTTTTTTATTTACTTCTGAAGTTATTTTCTTTATGATGTCTTATGAATGACTGACAAATTTAATCTAAGTTCTGAACATAGTATTGAAAAGTCTGAATAGTTGATTCGAAAAAGTTTATGAAAAGAAAGAAAATTCTAGTAATATTTATTTGATTATAGTTAAAATTTTATATTTAGACTAAAAAAAGTACAGTGAGAATTTTAGGGAATTTTTCAATGATTTTGCTTAAATGGTTAAAACTGGATTCTTCTCACGGACAAACATATAACAAAATATAATTTTTTTTTCAGTATAGTGATGTAAAGATATTCTTATAATAGAGATCCATGCACTAACATTATTTTATAACCTCCCCTCTCAAAGTATATTTATTACGGATATTATATGCTAAATAATTTATTCTGGGACTGACTATATGTAAAGAAATGAATTTTTAACGAATTATTTTATTCTATTCGAGCAAAAGTTTAGAAAATCTAAAATTATTAGATACATAAAGAAAAAATTAAGCTAAAGAGCAGTATATTTAGAAATTTTTTTAACTCTTTATCTTGTATTTTGATTCAACATAATTTTTTCAATTTTGTTGTTGAACCATTAAATAAATTATCTGTTAAATGACACTAAAAAAAGAAGAAATTATTTTTAACAATTAAAATAGCTTCGATTCTTTAATTGTTAATTAAATCATTTTACTTTTTAGCTGAATTAATTTAATTATAATGAAAATAATTAATTATTAATTGATTTGTAATTAATTACATTATTAACTTAATATATGATATTAGTTTCCGTATATTGCTTGCTTTTGGAGCTACATTCTTTAAAATAATACAAATACTGTCAAGAAAAACGATCATATTTGGAAGATATGAATGTAACCATAAGTACCTATTGGGAATAAAAAAGTAAAAAAAAAAATGTCAGTATTATTTTTGTTCTTTATACCCAACGTCTATATTTTGTCTGATATTTGTTGTTTATGATTTATCATTTTTTTATTTTTCTACAATCTGACTTCATTTCGTAGATATAGTATTGAATTATACAGAGGGATGTTACGCTTTGGACAAAAATAAGACATGAACTCTATCTCAAAATAATTTTTTTACAGTTTTAATGGGTATTATTAAATAATGAGTTTAATATTATCTAAAGGGTGAAATGTGAAAAGTTTTATTGTAATCCTTTATGAAATGATTTTTGTACTAACAGTCGCAAGAAAATGATTATATCAGATGAATGTAAGATTCTCCTCTTTATCGCTAAATTTTTTATACGTACAATAAGTACCTGTAAATCAGTCAAACACTCAAAATTTTCAAATGCACCAATCCCGCTTCTCTAAAATAATGACTAAAAAAAGTCTCGTATAGAGAGTGCATTTAATTGCATTTTTGGGTCACTTTTCCATTTATTTCGTACCTTATTAGCACAATATGTTTCTTTATTTTTAGAACATAACTATCATGCTCTTTTTGGAATAAAAAACCCCAGTTCTCGTATTTTTTGAATTATTTCTACCAGAGTTTTGGAAAGTCACAAAGGGGGTTATTTTGGAGCTACTGAGTTACTTGAGCTTAAATTAATTCCATTTAATATACATGTCTGAATTTTTTTACATTAGATGCCTTTTAATTAAGTTACGAAATTAAACGAAGTAATTTTTGAATCATCGTAGTTTTACTTTCTTGTATACATTATATAGAGAAAGTACCGTAATAGTAAAAAAAAATTGATTAGTGACTTAGAGAAACCCACGCTTTAGACCTTCCTGAGTTCGAAAAACACATGTTTGGAAAACGCTCGCAATGAAACAAATATAACTCCCAAGCGCTTTAAGCTAGACAGATGAAATTTGGTGCTTGATCTTCACGCTGAATTTGCTGATTTCACAAACGTTTTGAGGAAATTTCCTCTCGTAGAAATCTGTCCTTCTATTTGAATATAAGTTAAGACGATAATTACGGAGTGAATATTTCTAAATACAAATAAAATTCGGTACCCAGATTTAATATTTATATTGTAGACGCCTGCCAAATTCTGTGTCAGATCCATCCATGGGTTGACAGTCTATCGATATATACTTTCAAAAATTCGTTAACGCAATCATCCAAAGACACAAATGACTTAAAAATATTAAATATAGCAATGAATTTGGAGGCTACAAATGCAGCTCTGTGTAAATTTTTCCTTTCAATTAGTAGGAAAAAAACTCCTCAAAAACAAATTTATTTCGTATAGCATTGCTGTATGCCAAGGATAAATAGTCAAATAAACACGCCAAAGATAATAGGATAGATTCAATAAAACTATTGTAACTATTGTGCTCCAGTGCTATATAAGGCATTCTCCGACAAGACAAATTTATTATAGAGTATGCATGAAAGTATAGACGTGGTAGTTTCCAGTTATTGTTATTGAAAATATCAAGGGTAACATGAAGTGTTCGAAATTAAAACTTTCAGAATTAACTAAATAGAACGTAGGAAAATCAGACAGAGAAGAAAAAGCTTTTATGGAACTCAACTTAAAGATAATTTGAACTTATTACAGTCAAATTTATTACTATTGGTCTTGAAATCTTAGGTCAGTTTGGGGATGACGAAAATCATTTTCACAGACAAAATGCGACACTTTTCTGTATAAAATACAAACTTTAACAATTAAAAAATAATTTTTCGTTGAATATAATGATTTAGAGGTGTATTGAAAAGATCTGAAAAAGGTTAACCTGTTTCCATTGATTCCACTGGCATTGATTGCAGTCGAAGCATGCATTAAAATTTCTGGAAATCAGTTCAGATCAAAATTGTGAATTCATTAAAATTCCCCTTAAAATTAAGGTCTTATTGTAAGCTGAGTACAGAAAGAAAATATTGCATTAAACAATTTATGAATTACCATATGCTGTGCAGGTTTTAGCTTTAATTCTCTAATGTTAATTATTTCTTTAATGTTTAATAATATAAATTCATTGGCGTAAATTATTTTTCATCCTAATAATTTATGTTTATATAATTCGTCACTGGATAACACTAAAATTAAATAAATTTATGCATAATAACCCTCAACTGGGGAGGTGAAATTTTAGGACTTAACTAGGGAGGTGCAGTCCACGAATCAGCATTACATATACAATCAAATTAAATTTTCCAATGAATGAATTAGTATGAAAAAGTGTCAATATATTTTGCTGATATTTTTCTTGATATATAGATGTGTTTTAGAAAATTTTCAAAATATATTAACATTGAAATAGATAAACGCGTTGTAATAAACGTTTTCTTCTCAAATTACAGACTATAATAAATAATATTCTTAAAAAAACATATCTTTATACGTTTTAAATCAATTTTTTTCCAATATATAGGTATATAGAAAACAATATAATGTAAAATTCAACAATTATATAAAAAAAATTTCAATGGGTAAAATTTGTCCTTTTTTTTATTGTCTTGTGTTATTTTCATAGCACGGTTTTCTAAGGCATTTTAAGCATACAGATCAAGAACTAGTATAAAAATCAACCTATAAATTATCTATATATTTCCCTTGGTATATTAATATATTTTATAAATTTTTCAAAATTTATTTATTATGTTGTTATTATTATTTAATATGAAAAAATTATTATGTTTGAACATACTTATAGGAATAAGTTGAATACGAGCTTACATAGAATAACTTCTGTGCGATTATCCTTATCATTAAAATCACTCTCTGCTTCATTTAAAAATGTCTGGAGCATTTTTTAATAATAGAATCAGTAAATTGGATGATGTTTCGAGCCCTAAGTTTTAGCGGCATCTGCTCAGCCTTGTTTATCACTGGGACACTAACGGGGAGATGCAATCTTAAAGGCCACGCTCAATGAAATAACTGAATTATTTTTAAAAGCGTCCGCTGAAATCGGTTTAAAAATGCACGTGTATTTAAGGTCACAAAACAGGAAGCTACAGGATTAATCCATTCAATTGTGCTAAAAATAGAATAGGGATGACCGAAAGTCCATCGCGAGTAGTCTCACAAACTGCACGTTCCCAGTTAAGGATTAAACTTAATGCCCCTTTTTTTTAAGATTATATATTTCATCACACACCACGAGAGAGTCACATAAAATTTCT
Organism: Argiope trifasciata; assembly: GCA_026543055.1. NCBI lineage: Eukaryota > Metazoa > Arthropoda > Arachnida > Araneae > Araneidae > Argiope > Argiope trifasciata. Next base: position 93,273 of record JAPMOQ010025279.1, read on the forward strand.
CACACTTATTCTTTAGCAGATAGAAGCATTAAATCAGCAACTGTATAGCAATAACTGTATAGTAATCATAGCAACTGTCGTGCACTTTTAAATAAGATGAAACGAGGATAGTTGGTTTTAATATCACCTCTTCTTCTTGTAAACAGCCGACCACCCCGCCACCACTGAACTTAGCAGTATCGGAAGAATTTGTTGTGGTCGATTGCTGAATAAGAATTGTTCAATCTTACATTGTCCGATCCATAAGACGAATATTCCTTTCGGAGTAGTAAATAACTGTCTCTCTCCCAACCTGCACACTCTCAGACAGTTGGAATGATACTTTCCATCTTTGACACCCTATCCTTCAGATTTTTGAGATGTCCTGTTACCATTAGTACTGTACTTAAATCCTTATTTACAGTCTTCAGTATCGACAGGATTTGTTGTGGTCGACTGCTGAATAAGTATTGCCCAACCTTACACTGACCAAACAGTCAAATTATCATTCCTTTCGGGGTAGTAAATTGCTGTCTTTCTTCCCATCTGCACACTCACAAACAGTTGGAATGAAACTATAAACCTTTAACATCATATCCTTCAGGGTTTTGAAATAACCTGGTACCATCAGTACTGTACTTAAATCAATATCACCCCTATCATCCATTTCATTAAAACGTATCAGTGCATAAAAATTGCTCGTATACCATCTGAAAGTTTGAAAAATTAGTAAACTATCTGAACACCTATTTCTCACGTTGTAATCAAGTTTTTAAAGTTAATATAAACACAATTTACGTGACTTTTTCCCATTCTTTTTTAGTGCGGCCAACTATGCAGTTTAATGATATACCATATTCTTTCACTTATGCCAACGTTAAAATTCAATTACGTTTAGACAATTGGATTTTTTTATTTCTTAGCATCTTTTAACATATGAAATAATAATTTTTTGTAAATATTGTCGTTGAAATTTCTTTTATTGTTTGCATGAATTGTGTCTCATATTTTAGTCCTTTCGATTTTTTTTTTACTTTTCATTTGTCATTTCATTTTTCAAGGCCTTTTAAAGTAGGCTCAATAATTAAAATTTTATTTCCATCAATAAATTTCTCAGTTTTTTTTATCGAAGTAATTTGCATATTTTCTGTCAGTTTTGAAGCTTTATTGGAGCCTTATTCGTCAACGAACACATTTGTGAAGTTTTGAAAAACTACAAAATTTTGGTTCCTTTTCTAAGCATTTCTTATTTCGTTATATCTAGAATTCAAGCCTTTTAAGTGAATTTAACATATCATCAGGGCTCTAAAATCAAATATTGGTCTTTGAAGGTTTGACGAAACATTAAAGATGATTTGAATATTATAACTCATAAAGCAGTGTGAATGTGAAAATAGCTTACGTCCGAATACTATTACCAGTATAGCATTATTAATATATCTATCTATATACATATACAAGGTGTTTTAAAAAACATTGACAAAATGACATCGTAGATCTGTCATACAACAAGGATCAAAAATCGCATAGGAACAAAGGAACGCAAAAGGCTATAGAGGGTTTTGTGATAAAAACACTAGCTTCTGTTAACTTGTGGCTGTTTTCTTGGATCGTACATTCTCCCAGAAAGACTTGATGGCTCCTTTTATCCAACATTTTGGCAAGAGATTCTGTTAGAAACGCTGAATGATGTTCCAATGTATATTCGTCGACGCATTCGCTTTCAACTCGGCGGAGCTCCAGCATATTTCAGCACAGGCGTCAGAGCACATCTGCAAGCTACTTTTGCTGGCGGATTGGTTACTCCGTATCAATCGCATGCCTACCAGAATCGCCATACTTTTGGTCTCCCTTGAATTTTTCCTATGAGGATTTTTAAAAGTACGTGTTTATAAACACCTGTTGCAGCACCTGAATATTTCATGGGATGAATTGCTGTTGTAGCAGGATGCGTTCGAAATACACCTGTTATCTTTGAGAAGGTGCGTTGTTCCATATAACATAGATGCCAGGCAAGTCCCGATCCGGCAAAAACTTTGAGCATCTCCTGAAGATTCAACGTTTGGCTTGCATTAGTCGCATGTGAGTAAGTGATTATCAATAAAATTATCAACAATGGTTTCATTTCTTCTCTTTATATTACGGATTATTTTAGACTCCCTGTAGCATCTCATCCTTGTCCTATGTTTTTAAATCGGAATTATGCTTTTGAAAATATTAACATTTAGCATTAGAGCACTTACGTATTTATTACATCAAATATGAAATCAAGAAATTCCAGACAATTTTAAGGGGGTTTTCTTTTAAGACTAAAAATTTTTTGATTAAAATTTAATCTTTTTAAATTGATATTTTCAACCATAAAATCTATCTATTTCTCTCACAGTTAAATATATTTTATCACATTAAAATGTCTGGTTTTAAAATAAATTTCATTTACATAAATGCATTCTAAACGATAAAACTAAAACTAAGATTAACTGTTTATCCAAAATCTTTAATATTATTTAATTAATTATTATACAAGTTAGATATGCGTGTTATGAAACATCTTAGTAATAGCTTTAAAGCTTAAATTATAAGCAATTTACTTTTTCTTACACTTACTCATATTTTTCTATTCATAAAAATGAATATGTGCTTGTGTGCAAGCGAGTGGCGCTGCACAATTCAGACCATTTGGATCGGAGATACAAAATTGGGCAAAAATACTTTGTAAATAATGTTTATTTCGACGAGTCGGAATATTCATCTCAGAGCGATTTTTTAAATTTTTAATTAATTACAAATTAAGCAAAATAACAATAGCCTAAAAAAGATTATTAGGTAATCTTAAAGTTCAAAAATTATAAATTCATTAATGCTAATTTTATATTCATGCACATTTTTTCTGAATTTCAGCATTTTTAATTAGATATTTTGCTTAACTTTCACCAATCGATTGCATTGTTCACAGAGATTCTAACAATTTTCATAATTTCTTCTAATTTTAATCAAGCAATTTTATCGCATTGGTGATGTAATATATTTCCAAATCAGCATTGTTTACAAAATGAAAAAAAAAACAATGAAAATACAATATCTCGAAAATTAGTACAGAGACATTTACATGTCTAATACCGTCAATAAAAACCAGACATTAATCTCTAGCCAAACTCTAATAAACCTGGCATTAATCTCTTGCCAAATTCTAATAAACCAGACATTTACATTTTTAATAACGCATTGATGCTAAAACCTTGGTCTTCTTTAAAAAGTCTCATTATTACACATTAGATATATTGAAGACAATTAAAGAAACACAGTTTTAATCTCTGAGCATATGACGAAAAAATCAACATGAAATTATATCTAAAAGATTTTACTGAAATTAAAATTATGTTGTTTCATCTGAGAATCAGTTTGTCGCCAAAGGTGGTAAGTAAAAATTAAATGCAGGTGTAGCTAGGGGTATATAATATAGTATTTGTATAAATCATTGATTTAAATAGCAAAAATGTATGAAAATTTAAAAATATCGTATTTTTTTCGGGAACATACAAAATAAAAGGAAATATCTAATTCAATATTCCATCATTACGAATGCCCCCGTTCTGGTCTAGGGGTAGTGCATTTTCCCCGTTATCTGGACATCTTTAGTTCGAGTCCTGATATGGACAAGGTTGTTCTTTACGCTGTGCTCTGTCTGTGAAGTTTGTTAAGCATCCTACAGGTAAAAAATGATTGTGCAAGCGAGTATGTGCCTGTTATCTTCATTTTATTTAAAAGTCAGATTCTCGCCTTACCTTCAAGAGCTACTGCACCCACTTTCTCTGGTAATACACGATATCACTATCTTTACAAATATGAAACGTGTCGAATTCAGTAGAAGTTCATAAAAATCGGTAGTTTAGGAATCGAATTTCGATGTATAGTTAAAGTATTATATTTTATTTTAGTTTGCCAGAAATTGATAACTCTAACTATCCAAAAATAGATTTATCCCAGAATTGATTCGAAAAGCGAAAACAATTATTCAGCTGGTTTCCGTACTCATCAGCAATTCATCTTATTGCTTTGTTGAAGAGAAAAGAAACATTCTTATCATCTTTCGGTAACACAATTCAATGTAATTAAATAGATGTTCTGTTTAAGAAAAATAATCTTTCACGGCGAACGTTACTCAATGGAGCGCGATTAAGTAAATAGCTGTGACCTAAATAGCGTTTGATTTCTGCACCTCTTAAGGGATCAAATGAATAAAAGACCGTAATTATATTTGGAGAACAATAGTTCATAATTAAATTCAGGAAATACATTCAATTCACTTCTTCTAATGAAATTTTCCTTCAAATATTTCTTTCAAGTTTGTTTAGAGTTAGTTTAGAAGTGAGCATCTCAAATTTTCTTTTCTTTTAATTGATATCACGCTTAGGTGGTTCGAAAGATGCGTAAATCATGAGTAGGTGGCTCAAAAAGTAAGGTAATCAAAGTTATCACATATGCGCAAATCTCACGTGCGTATAATTTTTTTCGGCTTTAATAGAAAAAACAGCAGAACTTAAACATTGTCGGCAGATGGAGTTAGTTGTATCTGCCATCATGTTCCAGAATCTCTGTTCAAAGACTGTAAATTTAACAGATATTTGATAGGTAATTGAAGTGCGAAATGTAATACGCTAATGCGTTAAAAGAAAAAAATCCTAAGGTGAATTCCATAGCTAACTAGTGGAAACTTATGGTGCGAGTGATAAATCAGAGAAACAGATACAAGAAATTCGAATAAGTAAAACAAATATGAGAAGCGAGCAAATGTTTTCTCACCTCTCAAGCAGAGGCCACAGATAGAATCATCAGACGATCGATTGTTAGTTTTCACATAAGAAACAATGTACTTAGTTTAACATTTCCACTTCGAATGAACCATGCATACACATATACACAAAATGGCCTACCAGAAGACTTATCCCTCCTAGTACCGGGGCAAACTTTGATTGCTATAAAATTATATGAATTTTTTCTTCATTGCGTTTAGCATGAAGCATATGATATTTCTTTCCTGCATTTGATTGTTATAGGGCTGAAACGTAGAGGAAGTTTATCTGTCCGTATGTTCAAATATAAGTTATCACAGTAACTGCAAACCGAAGAGAAATAAATAGTTAAGATACAGATTAAACAACTATAATGTAAACAACTGTCAAAATTTGAGCTAAATGCAACAAACTGCTGATTGTTTCTGCAGTTTTAGAAACGTACAAACATTATAATCAAAAACTCAATCACTTATCAAATTTAGTATAGGACTCTGAAACTACAAGTGCAAGTTGGTATGGAATCTTTGTTTAAATCGGTCGAGAAAAACATATCTAAAGCCCAAACTCGATTTCGGATTCCACTGACCTCTTTCTAGGGATTAATCTGAGAAAATCTCAACAAAGATGATAAAACAGATTCAGTAAAAACGGTATGATTATTTTATCAAGTAGTTTTGGATTTGTTCTCCAGATTTAAACTGACACTGAATAAACACAATTAAACTAGTTCTTATGGTGAATAAAGACGAATATAAACAGCGCACCACCTTTCAGACAATAATTCTTAAAGCTGAATAGAATATAGCTTCTTTGCAGCGATTAACTCAAAATACAAAGGAACAGGCCAGTATCTTCCAAATAGTCGGATATATATATATAACATTTAAGTGATACTATTATATTTGAAGCTAGATTTATGGTCATTGCTTGAGATAAATTTCACAGACAGTTTCCAGTGACAGGAACAACACCCTTGATTGAACAGCAGTAAAGAGCCTAAGGTCAATTGAAACAGGAGCTAGATGGATAGTGTCTACGGAGATCTGTCAGCAAATTCATCAGCGTAAGCTCACAGTTGAACTCAGAATTCAATTCAATGAATTATTTATCCACGCCTCCAATGTTTCGCTGTTTAAAATAAGACATTTATAAAAGTGACAAGAGTTTGTGATGAATTTACGCTTACATTATTTTTGATTAAACAAGCTATAGCAATATCCTTTCTCGCACATTGTGATACATTTGTTATGCCAGGGAACGCCTTGTAAAGCACTGACGTGCAATAACTATGAAATATACATTTTTGGCCAATATTTAACATTTTTGCTATCTATCGTCTCAGCCTTGGCGAGTTGTTTGAGGATTAATCCCTGGCATAAGTTCAATATTATCCGAAAATCGAATTTGAATTTTAGAACGTTTATTTCTATTAATTGAAATTTCAAGTATGAAAATTGTCACAAAACCTTGACTTGCAGTTAAAACTTTTATACTAAATTTGTTATATTGAAGTCATTATATTTTTTTAATAACAGCGATTTTGTTTCTGAAAGGACTAATCGACTCGTATTTTGATTTGACTCAAAATTCGACGTAGCTACACTATATTATAAATGCTTAATCTGTGTACCAAATAACATCTGTCTAGAGCTCTTCGTGCTATAATTATCGATTTAACTTATGTTCCGACAACCAAACAGTTGGACATCTTATAAAAAGATAATAGTCAAAATTGTTTAGAGATCTGTAAATTTAGTTTAAAGACTTAATACTAAATTTGAACCATCTAGCTCAAATAATTTTTGAATGATCTTTCTAGCATACAGATGTTTTCCAGAAATATGTTATTCATATGTTAGTAACAAAGGGAATTTTTTGAAACGTAGATATTTTTGAAAATCTCGAATCCGAAATTTTCGATGATTACTATAAATTCTCTACACTACTTATACGAGAAAGTAAAAAAGAATAATTTTTTTATTAGTTTCTGGAGATAATTTTATTTAACTAAAAAGTTTAGTCGAATTATTATTATAAATATTGTTGTTGTTGTTTTTTTCCTATCATCAAACAAATAATAGCTTCTTATTTTACTCGTGGCAATTCACATAACTACTGAACTACTCGGGAGCTGAAATTAATGTGAGGAACTTTACTTGTGTTACGCGAGCAACCAATGATTGGTATATTGGATATTAGATTTTATTTTTTCCCTAAAGTACCTTAACGTTTAAGTCTTCTGTAAAACATACTATATACTTATAAATTAGTTGGAAAATAATTCGATTTATGGATCTTACTTGTGCAAAATGTAAAGATTGTTTACCAAATGAACTAACTGAAACAAAAAAATGTTTTTTTTTAAATGCTATTTTTATCGAGTGATTATATTAATTCATATGCACGAACTTTTAAAAAATGTGATGTCTTTTTTTAAATTTCAAGATTGACAAAAGCTCCAAAACTTAATTGCCTTCCATGAAAATTTTAAAAATTAATATCCTGTTTAAACTGTGTTTAAAATATATGACGGAATCCTCACGAGTGAGCTTTTAGAAAAACTATCCATTGTTTTCTTTCGAAATTAAAGGGAAGTCTAAATTTTTTTTTCTATCCAAGAAAAAATTTACAATGAAAATTGCCATACATTGCTTCAAACCCTCTAACCAAAACAATAGTGTGTTCTCACATGATTAAAAAAACAAGATATTTTTATCTATCAGAATATTCTTCCTAGATGCTCTATTAAAACTAATTTCGAAATGAATAAGATTGGTTACAAAAAGATAACATTTAATCCTTCTTATTTTTTCTGGAAGATATGCCCGTCTAGACGAACTGATATCATGCTGTTATAACGAGATTGGATTAATTTCCCTTGGCTTTGTCTCCACTTCCATGATACAGTTCTCTGTCTTTCTAATCTTTATTTGTTTTAGAGTGATCTTTTTTATGCACGTTGTTGTATTTAATTGTTCTTCTTTATTTAAAAAGTAACAAGTGAAAGTGTTCAATTCTCGCAGAATAAATTTGATTTTTCTTATCTGAAGTAATTTTATTTAATAGGATGCAATTTAAATAATGTCTGGTATACAGAAATTCACTGCAAAATAATCATTTAAGCCAAGTTTAATTAGATCTAGCTTCTAACTATTTCGACCATGGGATTTGGATTTATATATATAAAAAATTGCCACCAAAGGGAAAATGGAAACATACAAGAAATTAATAAGTTAGAGTACATCTTAGTTTAATCAATTAATTGAGAGAATGGCAGAAATCCCAATTTCCTTTATACACTTTGTTTTGTCATTGTTGATCCATTTATTAATAAATCACTCTTTCCAATAAAAGGTCTTTGTTTGGTATAAGTCACCACTACAAACAACAATCCAATTTTGTACCATCAAATCTGCTGATTTTATATGACTTTTCCAAGTTGGTTTGAATATCCATGCTCTCTTTCTTAACCATACTTTTTGGATGCTCCGAAACCACAAAAAAATAACAATCTCAGATCAGAAGAATATTGTAATCTTTATTAAAAAATGTAAATCAAATTATTTGTGTTCGATTGTAACATGTTGCATTGTTTGGAAAATTTTACATCGTGACTATTCAATGAGTTTACATCACTCCTTGCATTCTTCTAAATATATATTTTAATTGATATTGTTCAATAATATTTTGTTTATAAAATTGTGAGTAATGTAAATTAAATGAACCCATTGACGATATCAAAACAAAATTTGTAGGACAAATTATGATTTCTATAAAACATTTCGGTTAATTGACTTGGCCAATTTATAAAATTGTGACCAATTTATATTATTGTTAATAAAATTGTGAGTTATGTAAACTCAATGAACCCATTAAACAAAATTTGTAAGATAAATTATGATTTCTATGAAACTTTCGGTTAATTGACTTGGCCAATTTATAAAATTGTGACTAATTTTTATTATTGTTTATAAAATTGTGAGTAATGTAAACTCAATGAACCCATTAACGATATCAAAGCAAAATTTGTAAGACAAATTATGATTTCTATAAAACTTTCAGTTAATTGACTTGACCAATTGTTTGTAATGTATTATAAAGCATTCGATCTCCAAAGTTTGATTTATTTTTGAATAAATCATTGTTATTGATGTTTCTTACGGCACTTGCCGTTGGACAAGCCCACTATTGAGAAGACAGTGATTTAAATGGATATGGTGCGTCTCTAGTTTTAGTAGCGGCAACTAGAACCAAGAGTACGGTTTTGCTACTCACGCATTTTCTTACACAACCCCACATTCACACATCTCACAGATTGAACAGAGGAAGAACAACCATGCCTAATCCCAGAACTCTCTCGGGGAAAACGCTCCACCCCTTTGCCAGGATACTGACTTGTACAAATCGAAACTCTATAATCGAGACAGTGTGTAGTTCAAATATAATTACACTTGGCTGAATAATTTTTTTCTCCAATCGGGCTTCGGACATTTCATATTTTTAAAAACTATTCTGTAAAAGTGCAAAGCCCTATAAATGTGAAATTTTTAACAGAGTTTAAAAAAGAAATTTTATTTTGACAATTATGTTGCTCAGTCTTTCGTGCAAGTTATTATGAAAGTAAAGGGAAAAAATGTTTAGGACTAATTACCCTAGGCAAACATTTGATTCCCTGATTTATATTTAATTTTAGTGAGATTTATGTTCCGTAATTTCCTTTTAGGATTCCGTGAAAATATCAGACAATAAAGTCGAGCTATTTTAATTGTCTTAAATATAATTTTTTATAGCATACTCTGACTTCTCTATGCAGATTATTCCATAAAATTATATTTTTATTATAAACGAAAATGATCCATTCATGTATCATCCATAATCAGCTTCCAAGCTATTGTAACTTTCTATCTTTATTTGTCTTATAAATTATGCCTGTATTAAAAATCACCCTTCCTTAGCTTTCATTAATGGAAGAAAATTGCTCTGTGAAATAATGGATGACACAATGAAAATGATTTTTACTTCACAATAATGAAAAAATTTTGTGAAATATACTCAAAAATAAATTTAAAAGTTAGAAAAACGTACATTTACAGCAACTAAATTCGCTTCATTGAAAAGATAAACCTTTGGACTTTAAAATGGTATAACATTCATTTTTGTGTGGGAAAATTTTTCTGAAGTTATCATGCAAAGGCATCAAAATCTGGCTTAATTTTTATTATTCTGTTTTAAATTTTTAAAAAATTCGTTCTCAGGTGCACTTTTTTACTCTTCAAAGTATATCTTCCCATAATTTAGTAGTGCTAAGTCGTGTCTCACTTTAAGAGGGGCAATCGTTAGTTTTTTTAGAATGGGTCTGGGTAAGTGTTTTAATGTTTTTTCAAGCATAACTAATCGGGCAAAGAAAAACAGAATTCCTTATTTGATATTAAATATTAGTATTTGCTATACTATTTCATATACGCATTCCGTATTTGATATTACGAAATATTAATCTTTTAACTAAATATTAATAATTATTTATTTTGAAAATTTTGCTGCTGATTTTTCCTAATGCTATTTTATATTTGAAAATCAGTAAAAATTATTTAAATGGAATGAAATTGTAAATTCGGATATGCTCGTATCTATATCCCATTGGAAGGGACCTTACAAGGGAAGATGAGATACTTCCGCTACAGTCGTGGTTCTCGCCATCCTGGTAGCTTAATAATTGTGTGGGGTAAAATTACCATCAGACAATGACGGGATATACCTACTATGATATGAATTGTGCCATGGCAGGTATTGATTTTTAGAATTCAACCGTAATTTCCCACTTATTCTTGTTGTGGTGTCTTGTTCAATTTGTTTAATCGTATGCCTTTAGTCGAAGTAACTCAATTCCATAACTTACAGGGAACTTGGAAGACCCTAAAGGATTGCAATTAATCTTAACTATGATCATTCCATTCGGTACTGAAATGATGAAGAATTGGAAATTTTATTAAATAATTCTAAGAATTTTATTTTAAGACCAAAAAAATTGATGTTTATATATGTTATGACATTATGCTTTATCAAGTAATCAATGAACATGAATGATGGCATTATTATTAAACATTTACGATAGCCTTAAACAATCAGATGATCCTAAAGATATATGTTTAATAATATAAAGCCTAGGTTCTTAAGTTGTTCGATTTTACATACTTTAATTTTGAGAATATTACTTAAGATACACTTTTCGAGTCTCGAACAGAATATATTTTCTTCACTTACATTACCATATACACATACACAGTAAAGTTTTTCTAAAATATTTCAATCTCGAAAGAGCGTGGGAGGCAGAATTCAAAGAAAAAAACAAGTAAATTCTGAAAACATATTCTTCAAATACTTTGAATGATACAAACTTTATGAAAGGCAAAATCTTGCATCTCCCCAAAGGTATGTGTTTCAAATATAATATCTTTCTTATTTCTTTCAAAAATAAAATATTTTGAGCGCAATAAAGATACTTGTAAATCTTCAGAAAAAAATAAATGTGCTTCTTTTGAATTTATTTGAAAAGTTTTTTTTTCACAGACGACAAACTCAAATTGGATACTCATACGCTTTTTTTGGTTCGATAATATTTTTGAACTTCTGGTTTCCAAATAAAAATTTAATACACCCACAGAAAAATGTATAGATAATCTTTTAAGAAATTCCCTTTAAAAGAATTTATGAAACATAGAATCTGTATCTTGATAAAATTCTTCGGAAAAGTAATCGTTTTGTAAAACTAAAGAACGAAGTAATTATAGTAAAAACGTAAAACTTTTTCTTGTAACGGTTTTTGGATTTTGTAAACTGGTATTTTTACTCTTTTAATATACTCATAGAATAATTTTTAATACTGTGAGTGATTAAAAAAAATTAAACAATTTAAAGCAAAAATACTGATTTGAAATAGATATTTGTTGACAAAATATCTGCCTGAAAAAATATTCCAAAGGAATATAATATTCATTATAACAAACAATGATTTGAGGATCAATATGTTGAGAATAGATGAAATTAAAAAAACTTCACAATTTGATTCCCTAATAAAAATGTCTTATTGCAAGATTTTTGCCACAGTCCTGGCATAGGGTAGCGCGTCTGCCCCGTTATCGGACTGACCCGTGTTCGAGTCCCGATTCGGGCATGGTTGCTCTTCTTCTGTGTTCTATCTGTGAGGTGTGTGAATGTCCCCCCCCCCAGTAAATAGGGATTGTGCAAGCGAATATGAAGCATGAAGTAGCTAAGGCGTATTCTTGGAGCTAGCTTCCACAATTGAAAAAAACAATAGACGCTCATACTGGCTTTAATTGTTGACAGCTTTTTGTCAGCGGACTTGTAAAGTGCTATAAGTTACAATAATCATTCTTTTTCTTTATTCTAAGTAATCGATTAGCAGTATTTTAGTTTAGAATAGTTTAGAAAAATTTTGACTGCTGACAAAAAGTAATACATTGTTAAAACATAGAACCAAATTTCTGTTTGAATTTATCTGCTCTATAGAACAGACTATTTGATTTCATGCAGTAAAAAATAGCACATATGTATTTTGGAGAATAAAAATGATCATAATTTAAAAATTTTAAATAAAATTTTAATTACTTTAAAATTAAACGTACTTTTGTAATTTATAAGATAACTCTAGAAAATATCACAAAACACCACTGAAATCACAAATATTTACTCAAGTTGTTAATAAAATAATGGTACTAGCGGAAGAATGGAGACGCAAATAGCTTATTATAAAACCTGAATGAGATAGCAACTGCAGCCATCATCCTTAGTTCTTTAATTAACTGTAATGCAACTAACCGATCCAGATTCAGTCGAAAAGTTTTATAAATCAACTTGATCTTTCTTTGAATCAAGCAAAGATGATTGTGACTGTTTTTTAACTCATAAGGACATGAGTTGGCAGTTCCTTACAGATGAAGTAAGGAGATAATGGAGAAGAGCAAACGTTTGAAGAGATCTTTGTAAATAGCTACATGAATTCTGTCTTCCTGCTGAGCTCTATCTTGTCGCTTTGTGTGTTTTTGTAGTTGTTTACTACCGATTACTAGTTCTGTGCTTATGTTTGTTGCAATTGTTGCTTGCGTCTATTTTTGCTGTGTATTTGTAGTCTATGTTTTCGTGTTAAAAACGGCATTATTTGTTATTGAGATATGTTGAATATGTTACACCGTACATTCTGTACAAGTGAGCACATTTAGGTTTTAACTGAATTTTGTCATTAACAATAAAATAAGTGATCAGTATTCTTACAGATTTGATCTAAATTTCGATACACATCTACAAATGTGATTATAATCAGTATAAAAATTAAATATATCTATATAATTCCTTGAATTTTTAAGTTAATTTATTTATATGCGGATATAACATAAATTGTTTTGGCAGTCAAATTTCTTTGACATTTATAATACTTTCTTTTATTTAATATCAAAAATGAAAAGGCAAATACAATGAAATGAAGCATTTACTTGCAATATATATTTATGAAGTATCTTCAATTAAAATAATATTTTTATACTAAGACATTATAAAATGATACAGATAAAGGTTTCGAATTTTTGCTTTTTCACATAATAAGTATAAGAAGAGAAATTATGGTAATCATTTCAAAATTTGACCTTCAGATTTTGAGGTTCGTCCTTGTAATTCCTTGTAGACTTTCTAAAAACATGTTCTGGAACCATGTCTATGAATATGATTACTTCAAAACTCTGTAAGCTAAATGAATGAAACTTAATGAAGGATCTGCAATCCATATTTGTAGGTATATATGAAAGTTTCAACAAAATATATTTACAGGAAATATTTCTGATTAATTGAACAGTGATTTATGTGAAGGTCTTGAAAATAAATACCGGTGAAAGCATAGCTATGAAAAGTATCATAGTTATGATTGTGATTCCCAGTTTTTATGCAAAGGGAGAGGGATAAATCTTAAATGCAAATTGAAGCGACCATTCTCATAGGTTCACTTCAATTTTACATTCATGCAATGCAGAATTTACTATAAAAACAAAGATTAACAAAAAAAAATACTTGAAGTGATGAAAACACTGAAGAATTAAGCTGGAAACCTCATAACTTTCCAGTTTTCTACTGTACCTTAGGGGCACATGCAAGTTATAATCCAATAACCGTAAGCAATTTTGTTTTTCTCTCAATAACAATTCCAGGCAAAGGAAAGATTTTTTTAATATTTTATATTCAAAAATTTAAAACATCTTTATTTTTAAATAAATAATTTTTAAATTAAATTTTAAGATAAAATTTTGAATTTTATGTTCATTAAAAGGAGTAATTGTAATATTGTAATATTCTCTGTTGTTTGCAAAGTAAAAATAATTTTTATAAGTTGCTATTTTAGGAAAATAAATCTGAAACTGCAAAATCCTTCTTTAAATTTTTATTCACTTTTGGACATTTGAAAGCTTACAGTCATTTTTCCATGTCTAAAAAGTACATTTATCAAATTTTATCAAAACCAGGTACATAAAACATATTTGCATGAAAAACTTACAAATAAATACCCATATATTTATTTGTAGATGATTTTGTTTTTTTATGAAATATTTTGCTGAATAAATATTAAAGAAAGGGTTTTTCAATATATTATTCTATTTTTCTATGAACTAATAACTCAAACATGCTTCTGACAGATGATATTTCATACAACTTTAACACCAAATCTACAGATTTTTTTCAAAATTTGAACAAACTTCATTAACCCTTTATTTACTGAATTATGTCGCCATCAATTTTTCAACTTCATTTTGCACCAGTCGTTTAGTTTCCTTGCAAAATAATCCCAGGGAACCCAAGAAAAAAATGTAATTAACAGAAATATCTTAATTAGTTTAATTATTAATTAAATATTTTTAATTCCTACTTTTAGCTTGTATTAAATTCCTGTTATTCGGGTTACATTCCCCATGTTCTTTAGAATACCACCGGCAAAAATAGTGTTATAGTAAAGATATCAGCTAGATTTAAATGGTACTTTTAAGTACCGTCAGTAAATAAAGGGTTAAGAGGAAGTCTGTAGGATTTCTGTCTGTTACAAAAAATGGAATCACTATAAAACATAGAGATCTAGATAGATCAAATCTTATTCACAAGTTTAATCTGTAACATGTGGATTCATATCAAACTGGAAGGCAAATCTAATGGTTTTATTGTTTTTCTTTTACTGCGGTAACTAAACTCCTCAATAAAATGTATGATATTAGGTAGGTGACCTTTCGACCGCAGTCTTATTAGGTTTCATTTAGATTGATGAAAAAAAAAAGCCACCTAGAATACATAAACTGATATTTTGATACAAGCTGATACTTTTGAAACTACCAAAAATAACTTGCCAATAGGTTAGTTTGCAGATATTCTTCGTCAAAGGGCGTATGGTAAATAATGAATGATAATCAGCTTTCATTACTATGCTATTAGATATACAACGTTGATGGTCGATAATCTGAAAATAAAAGTTTTTAGGGGGTTGGAGGTTTTCTAAATGCCCATATTTTTCTGAGAAAATGAGAATTGAATGGATTAGAGAGAATACAAGAATTTTAGGAGGAGTTCGTTTTATTAATTGTAACAGTTAAGAAAAAAAAAAGAAAATTTACTCTTTTATATTAGAAAGACTCTGGTATTTGACTCAGTTTCAAACGTTTTTAAAATAATTTTCTTTACCATACTGTTAAAAATTGAATTATATTTATTTGCTATTTTTCGAAATTATTACACTCTTGTATTGAATTTGAGCTTAGCTTTTGTAGACTTTAAATTTCCTAAATCTTATACAAACGCACTTTATCTTGAAATTATATAGATCATAGTCATAAAAATCACTTTTTTTATTAATTCATTTATTCTTTTCAATTGTATTAAGAAATAAGCAGTTTATTAATAATTTTCAGGAATGCCAGAACATAATAATAGTGTAAACTGTCAATAAGGCTGGTATTCGAAAATAAGTCAAACTGTCGTTTAATGTCTGATAGTTTGACTATATTGATAAAATCGGTGGCATTAATGTCATTATTTGATCTGAATTTTGGCTTTCTTTTATTTTTTTTCTAACTTTTAAATGCAAGAATGTGGTAATTTCGAATTCGATTTTGTGTTTAAAACTGAGGATATGTATTTAAATCTTGTTCCCATCTGCCGAAAGTGAGGATCTAAAATACTTTTTCAGTTTTTACTAAGAAATTCACTCACACAACAATAACAACAAACTTCATACTTTTGCGAAAATATCTATTGGGCATGTTGTGAAGAAATGCAGCAATGTGGATCGCTAATAAAAACTTGTTCTTCTTGAAATATAAACAAGCACAGATAACAAATGCATAGTCGAGATTGGTCCAATAAATGACGCATATAAACATTAACAACAATGTAGACATCAAATCTCTAAATAACATCTTAGCATAAAAAATTAGATATCACATCCAATTAATATGATGGGATGAGATCAACATCCCAAAGAGAAAAGTTCATATTCCCGTGAAAGCTACTCCAACTTCATAATCTTCTTAACATAGTACCAATTATTCTAGAAAGATTCGGCTGCAAATTGAGCTTTTGCATTGATTCCTGTATATTCTAGAACCATCTTTTTTGTTGCCACATCTCGAAGAGGATTATTACTATGCTTGGCTTCAATTCCTAGTTTTCTTTTTATTATGTATTCTGTATATCAATCTTCTCAGTGGTTGAATTAATATTGCAGGAAAACAGTATTAAGGATTTGTAATATTGAATCACAGAAATCGAAAGTCTAGTGAGCGAAACAAATTCATTCTTGAGGATTTGCTGCGACATTATAGGATTTACTGCCTCTCCTTCCCAACCCCAACTATACATTCAAGATAAGCAACTTTTTCTAAAGAAGTCAAAAATAAGGTGCTATACTGTCTTAGTATAAGAAGAAGTCTAGGGAAAAATGCTCCGGTGTGATCTGAATGTTTACTTTTAATTAAAGTCAATATAACGTGCAGACAAAACATGTATTAAATTAAATCCCAAAGTATATATTATAAATCCAGGTACTGAAGGAATAAAGAAAAAAGCAAATTTACAAGAAGTGGAGACTTTTTACCAATTTCTTTATTTTATTTCATATCGTCATTCTTTACGAAATTTCTTTTATAACATTTAACCATTTTAATAACGAACTCTTTTTACAAAAGAAGGGCTTAGAAATATATAAGAAATTTATTCTTGCGTAAGTTTTTCTTGAGAATCTTTACTTCTTCCCTATTTTTTCCAACATTACAAGAAGAAGAATTTTCTCAAAGTAAATATTTAGGTAAAATTGAAAGAAATGCCTTCCAACACACACAAAAAAAATATGCTTTTAATAAAATATATTCCACTATGAAATTATAGAAACATGGAAAACCATTTTTTACTTTTCTTCTGAAAATATTTAGCTAAAATCTTAAATAATCTTAAACTTCTCATGTAATAACAAAATTTTGCTTAAGTATGGTTTTTCAGAGTAAATATTGCATCATATTGTTCAGGAATTTTGTAAAAGATAAACAAATACAAAAATTCTTGTCAGGAACATTGCAACATTATATTAATTAATTTATTTATCTATTATATGTCATGGTTGCATCAATTATCTGAATTTGCAATTATTTTTCCGTCACGTAGTTTATAGTAAGGCTGTGAATTAAAAAAAAATATTATCTTGTTAAATTTTTTCATATGTGTTAGTGTCATTACATATTTCGAAACATCTAATTTTTTGAAATAATGTATTAGGTTGTTCGGAAAGTAATTTCGTTTTTTCCTGACAAAGGATTTAATTGCATTTTTCGCACCCAATTTCATACTTAAACCGCAAAATCATTTTATGTTTTAAGAGCTGATATAGCAAGGCTTGAGTGTGAAAAAGTGCAGCTGATTCTTCGCAGTAGTTTTTGGATGGTGCCCTTTTAAATATGGAGAGCAATAAACAGCATTTTCGTCATTTTTTTCTTTTTTGCTATAAAAGGTAAAAATGCTGTTCAAGCCAGAAATAAATTAGCCAATATGTGTGGAGAAGATGTGTTAACAGTACATCAGCACCAGAACTGATTTCCAAAAAGAGGCCAAAAACCACCTCGAACAGTTTTTTTTTACAGCAAAGACCAAAACTTTTATGAGCGTGTAATCGTGTTACTACCAAAAATATGGCAAAAGGTATTAGACCAGAATGGCAATTTTATAATTTAATAAATAATTTATTCATTAAACGAAAATTTCTTTTCATTTTGACATAAAAATACGAAATGACTTTCCGAACAACCCAATACAAATAAAATATATAATGGCATTTGTTATAAATAATTTGATATGTCTAATGCTTAATTTTGGCAACTCGCACTGGTATTAAAAATATTTCTGCATATTTACATAGAAACATGCTATCTTCTTGTAAAAATTTATATAAGACAAAGCTTTCTTACAAAGCTGTTTTTAAGCAAATTTTGAAAATCTCATAAAAGTAAGATTGTGCAGAAAAAAGTGATAGAATAAATATAATGTGAATGAATTTTGGTAGCTAAATAAACAATAAACAATTGTATGGGAGCAAATTTGAATAAATAATTGTATAGGTGCAAAATTGGGGCCACTGAAATATTAATTCCTTTTAATTTTAAAGTAAGGCAATATAGGCTCCATATTTATTGAGAGTAAATCGATAAAATTTCGATTAACTTCTCATTGATTGAAAAATCAATTTGGAATATAAAATTAATAAATTACTTGTAATTACTAAGAAATTAAAAATCATTATTAAGATTATCAACTATAAATGTAGTACATGCCGCTGTTTCTTCCTTTAGGCTCACCAAAATTTTTTGTCAAGCATTTTGAATTAAATTTTATTTTGCATGTCCTAACTTATAGAGATTGTGTAAACCTTCAATGAATTTTATGTTAAAGGTACTGAAATCGACAAAAACTTTGAAGATAGTATCACAAATTTCAGTTTCAAATGCAGCATTTTCACTTTTTAAAAAATTCTAAATTAATTACATTTAAATTTTTAACAGCAAAGTGAGTTCATTATTGTTGCTAATCTCCATGACCAAAATTCCCTGACAAGAAGAAAGTCAAAAACGTGGAAGGGAGAATAATAAATTTCTTACCCAAGAAGTCCTAAAAAGTCTTGGATATGTTCATCAGAGGCCTCACGTTGACTGCGTTTCGCGCATAGAGGGTAAGATTTTTTACCCTGAGAAAATAAAAGACATTTAAGGTGACCACTGTCAAGGCACGACAGGCAGGTGTTGGTTTTTTATCACCAGGAAGAATTAAGGATTGGCCTGGCTTATTGGCCCTATACCAATCATGAGCTGGGGAAACCATACAATTCTTCTTATTAAAGGGCTTCACTTGACTGATGAGTTTTGAGTATGTGAGCTCAGCAGAAGACGGAGTCGCTAGGCTGCTTCCTTTCTATGCAAGTCCGCCTTCTATTTCGCTGTCAAATAGATCCAAATGAGATAAGATCCACTAGAAATGAAAATCATGTTGGAGAGAAATCAGCTTCAACTTGAGGAATGGACAAACTTGCTTCATCTCTAACATAGGTCCAATTATTAAGGTCTCCATTGAGCTGCGACTGTTAGTAAGATTCCAGATTTTCTTATAATTATTTTCGCGTAAAAGGGTGTTTAGTCCCTCATCTATTGATAATAGTTCGCTTCCAAGAATGAAACAGAAGTCTGGATTTCGTTGGTATAGAGAGAAACTCGTCTCAGGAATTTCATTATAGATGTCACTACCAGTAAAATTGTCGATTTTGCTGCCATCACTATACAATTTAATGTCACATTTAAGGATTTTATTAATGACTTCCAAGGTCAATTGAGTTTATATCTAGATACAACTTCCAAGTACTAACAAACTACCTCGTGTTGTTACTTTTTCCTGTATAAAGTATACAAAGAAAAAATACAGTAACCATCGAAAAAATTCAAGGACAAAAGTGTTACACATTTTCACAGTCCAGACCTCCTATAAACACATTTTTTGGAATTATATATGTCTGCCTGTGAGCACAACTTTAAAATGTTTTGAGCTAGACGAATCAATATGTAATGTTTATTACTAATTTATACATTTCTACAAATACATTTTTGCACATTTCTATTTTTTCTGTCTTTTTCGTAGAGGTGAACACAAAAGCTGTAATGCGTGTCTAGATAAAATTTGGTAAACAATTTTAGTATCTGTAATCCAGATTTGTATTCAGTTGGAAACCAAATTTATCAAATGGTGATTGTCTGTTTGTCTGTACTATTGCATGCATGCGACTGCATTAATATTCAAGCTCAACAACATATAAAAATGAAATTTAGATCATAGTTTTAATATTTAAAGGGTAGATTTTTATCAAATTTTGAAACAAATTTATTAAAGGTTTGATCTTTTTATCAATCTGTCTTTCTCATGGATATAAAAATGAAAGCTAAAATCATGCAGTGAATTAAATAAATTATATTTGGTATGTGACTTTTCGGCTTTAACTGTAGTATTATACCATTTTTTTTCAATCATTAGAAGCAAATACATGAAAAATATACATATGATTCCTAATTCTTATGTATTAATTGCAGAGCAGCGATTAGTTATCCCAAATCCCAAGTTGCGTTTAGCTAAAACGTGAAATTCGTACCAAAGATAGATCTTTCATAATTATTGTTTCCACTAGCTTACAGTTAATAAATGAGTATCTATTTTCTCTATCATATTGCGAAGCACAAGCATCTCATGTATATAGATAAAAATCTGAGCAAACGTGGCTTTCATGGCCTTGGGCAAAGATAAATTATTTTATGTGAGGAGAAAATGATAATATCTTTGTTGGACACAGTAGGAAAGGCTACTGCCCCCACTTTACTTCATGTTAAAGAGCTGAAAATTTCTTGGAATTGAGTAGCCTTTTTTTAACCAATTTAGTCAAAACTGCTATTTTACACTACAGTTTTGTAGACATGGCCTTAAACTTGTTCTTGTTGGTAATGTTTTAATATTAATTGTTAATTGTTTTCCACATTGCTGCGTCTTGTTAATTTATTAGTGAAGTCTAAGTTGTCGCAAGCTCAACTTAAAGCATTCGTATACATTCAAACATACAAGGTAACAAACTGACAATTATCTGATATACTTCATCGAAATTTGATGCAAATTATTAATTTTGATATAAAAAAACAGAGGTTAAATTTAATCTGCCAAGATATTTACATTTTAGAATGTTATTCTTACATGGATATGGATGAAAGAACAAGTATTCTGCTAATAAATTTCATCTAAATTTCGTTAATAATTTTAGTTAATGGGCTAAATTAAAGGATTATAGCTCATTTAATTGCTAAGTTATAGAATTCACAGATGTACATGATTTTCAACTAGTACGAGGGTTCTGCACACAATATCCTTGAAGAATCTTTCATCCTTTGCATCCCATTAATGGATAATATAATGGGTTAAAATATAACTCTCTGGCTATAAACCCTCTGTGGTTATGATATTCCGCAAGCAAACACCTCCAACAAAGAGAGATTTATAAATATCATGATGCAGTGTAGTACATTTTGTGTTTCTTGATATTATAAAAATAGTCGGATATGTATTCGGGGAACTTTTCTTTTCTAGGATTGGATGTAAAACAAAAAGCAGAAAAACAATTGGGGCCATACGACCGTATCTCCTATATCATTTACCTATTATTTCAATATTCTACAAGGCATGATAGAGGCCTTGTACTTACAAACCATCAGATGTCCCGCTTTTAAAGAGTAGTGGATCAAAATTTAGTACATATAAATGATTCTGGTGATAAATCTGTAAAACAAATGTTTGTATTAATTTAATTGTTTTAAAGACCCTCCTTGGTCATTATCTATTACCCAAAAAATAAATAGGTGTTAAATTCAGCATCTCTTTGTCAAAAAGCCATTTCCGTATGAGAATTTTGAATTTATTTTTTCTTCATCATGAAAGTCGTATCCCATATATTCATGCTAAAAACATATTTCGCTCAATAACAAGAGCTATTGTTGTATTAGTTTGATTATCTGTTTATGTATTTAAAGCCAAACAAAAAATACTTAAATTTTTCTAGAAATAAAAATTTTTTAATAATGAATGCTGATCATAAATTTTGAATTTCACTGAATTTGCAGTTTAAAGGGTCAGGAACTAATCGCATAAATTCATCTAAAAAGAATCTCTTAAACAAAATCAAATAAAGATATTTACGCAGTTAATTTTGTCCATTACTACTCTTATAAATAATTAAATTTAAATGAAGAAAACGAAATAATTCGTAAAACGGAATTGACTTTTTAAAAGGCATTTAAACGAATTCTTGCAGCTATCGTGTAATTACTTTCTACTTTCTCTGTTAAAGAGACTTTCTCAAATCAACCCTAAAGATATCTCCTTCCCTTTTTGAAATCCGTCCTTGTTAAAGTGCTCTTATATCTTCAAAGAGTCACTGCATTCGTTAAATTAAAGTACATTCAATTTCTTGAATTTGCAAAATAAAGTTAAATTAGCCTCACTTCTTAAAGGAGCTTGGAATTAGAGAAAAAAAAATGTATTGACTTACTGTGAATTAAAAGGATTTCTTTTGAATTCAGCGAATGAAAATTCCCCTTGCCTCTAATGATGGAAAATTCTAATTATATATACAGACTATCCATTTGAATAACTGATTCCTGAGCTCTTACTATTACATATGTTTATTTAATTCGTAAAAAAAGTTCTAAATGATGTAAAAAATTTAATTTTATTCTAGCCAATGAATGTGTTGTGAAAAAATGGAGATATCTATATTTTTATAGAATACCATAGTCAAACTAATCATATTTAATAAAATATTCCTGACAGTTTTTCCAATAAAATGTTTTTAAAGTTTAAAAAATTCCTCCTTTTCTGCTTAAAACTGACCAAATAATGAAATATTGAATATCCAAATTGTAAACAATTCTAATTAATTTCAATTTCTGCGTTGTAAATGATTCAGTAAACATTGGAATAAATTTTCTCGAGTTGGCCGTCTCTTTCCCTAAAACCACACAGTTAAAAGCTCCATAACTCAACCAGTTTGATGTTAGAAGGAGAGAATTGGTGGAACTATTCTTGAATCAAGTATATTTTATTAAACGGAGTGGTTGTTAATGGCGTAATTATATTGTTATTTTAGAATCACATTAAAAGACAAAATGAAATAATTAAAATATAATTTTTATATTAATGAAAGCATTTTACAAATAGAAATATGTACCAATTTTCGACAACTTTAAATCAACTATTAGGTTATGATTAGAGTGTACAACCTGTATAAAAATCTATTACACTTGGAAGTTTCCTTCATTGAAAATATTTACACATATTTTTTTTTCAAAATTAGCCCACTCCCGAGGATTTTGAATGGGACAAAGTTTTGGAAGGAAAGGCAACTTGCTGTTAGTAACTTTCCTTCATAATAACCAGCACGTCAGCATTGGAGCATATATTCGTGTCTTGGATATAAAGTTAGCTGAAAAGAAATAAAACGAAATACATCATATACAGAAGGACATTTCTTAAGAATGAAAGAACTAATGTTCCTTTTCTTTAAAATCGACATCTAATTTTTAAAATTACCGAATTTTAGGAAATTGTGGGCTTGTGGGCTTTTTTTTCTTTTTTTTTTAACCTAAATGTTAACATTGCTGTCTCAGTTAAAAACAATTGGACTGAAAGTATGCGAAAATTTTCAGGGTGATAAATCCCGATGATTTTGAGTAAGAAAGAGTTTTGGAATGGAATGCAACATGTTGATAATAACCATTTTGTGAATTTTATAAGCATATGTTCTTGTTTCGGAAATAACGATAGCTACTGAGATGCATGTTTAACAAAAGTACTATATATTGAGTGATATTTCCAAAGAACAAAAACATCAAGGTTCTTTTCCCCCTAAATTCTACTTCTCTCTTTCTTAAATCTACTGAGCTTTAGAAAATTATAACCTGATTTTTCATCTACCTTTGAATGTTAAAATTGGTGTATTGGTTTAAAATGATTGAAGTGCACACGAGAAAATTTCAGGGAGACCACACACGAAGATTTTGAACAGGAAAGGGATTTGGAGTGAAACACAGTTTGCTGATAATAATTTTGCTTTATAATAACCATCTCGTGAACTTAAATATAGATTCATGTCTTGGAAATAAAGATAGCTGTAAAGCAGCAAAAAGAATCTATCATATATTGAATGACATTTCTAAAGAATTAAAAGACCAATGATTCTTTCTCCTAACTTTTTCATTTCCTTTTAATGCTTCAAATATATATAATAGTTTATTTATGGGTATATTTTTTATTTTGAATAGAATATTAAATCAGAAATATTGATTAAGCTTTTAAAACATAACCATGTGACCTTTTATGAACTATATGTTTGCATATACCTTGTGATTGATTCTGCATATTCAGAAATAATTTTAGCTCCAGTAAACGCCATCAAAGTCAAATCCTAAATTCCACTTTTTATTTCTTAAAATTACTCCGCTTTAGTAAACTGGGGTCTATTTTTTTTTATCTACATTTACATGTTAAAACTGCTGTCTCAGATAAAAATGATTGGTAGGTATGCAAGAAATTTTCAAGGAGACCTCCCAAAAAACGGCTTTGAGTATGAAAGAGATTTGGAATTAAAGGCAATTTGCTGGTAATAACTGTGGTACAAAGCACAAATATATACCTGCTGTATAAGTACAGCTATAAAGCACAGTTATAGTACAAAGAGTAGAGTTTTTGAAACATATATTCTTGTCTTGGAAATAAAGAGGTGTGCGTTAAACGAAAGTATTATAAATTGAACAATATTTCTGTAGAATCATAGAGCCAATGTTTCTTGCAACTAAATTCCATTTTTCTAGTTCTTAAAAGCCTTGTGTTTTAAGATATTGTGTTCTATTTTTTATTCTTTCCTTTATATGTTAAAACTGTTGTCTCAAAGTAAATATTCTATTTCATGACAGTAATCCCTGTTAAAAATGGTTTCGTTTTCTTCTAATGATCAACAGCGTAAAAGAATTTTAATTAGTAATAACAAAGCAAAAAAAAAAATGAAATCTACGATTGCAAATTTCAAGCTATCATATAAGCAAATTATTATTTTTTATTTGTCTTAATTTATTGAGATTGATCCGTTAATCCGTTTAAACCTGTTTTAATCACTAGACTACTCTCTCTTTCACTATATATACGATATATATATAGCTTTGAACGATCAATTTTGCGTTGAAAAAAAAATCCATTGCTTTTCGAAATATCGACGTGTACGTAATCCGATTGATTGTTGTGATTGTTTCAAACTGATAAAACTAATTTGTTACCTTCACATTTTGAGGCTTCAACAATATGTTGCCTTCACATTTTGAAGTTCCAAAAACCTCAAGCGAAAACAATGTCATGTTCTCACACAATAAAAAGGTACTCATAAATTAAACACAACAATATCTGATCTAGGTTGTTAATTTCCTTCCTCTGAAGTACTTCATATGCATATGAAAGGAATAATCGGATTGTCGTCACAAAAAGACGCCATGGTGGCGTCCCTGAAGTCTGCCGCAAGCGTATTACAAAAAGAAGACATCTTTTTGGTCTTGTCAAGATCTGTCATGGAAGAACGAGTCGAATGAGAAAAACTTTTTCCTTACACTTCTGAGAAAAATGAAGCTTTGTTAACTGGAAATGACACTTCAATAGTGTTTGAAACTCTTTGTGCATAAGTTGTTCAGAGAATCTTCTAGTTAAAGTCTTCGTGGAGATTCAGAAATTCTTACAAATGTCAAGGAGTTGTAAGGACAAAATGAAATAACACAGATAAATTTTTTTGAATAATCTTATATCTTTTATGCATGTGTGAAAAATTTCCAGCTCAATGCCTTTTTTATATATAAATCAATTTTTTAAATCACTCTTTAATAATAAAAAAAGATATTTTATTTACTTAATAGTGAAATTGTCCATTATAATTTAATTAATCCATATAGAATAATTGCACAAAATTTTATAGTGCTATAGTCTGGAAATGCACACAGTCTAATATTAACTCGATATCTATTTTTAGCTAATTTCATAGTGTCAAAGATAAGCATATTGAAAAGAATTACCTTCACATATTAAGAAGATTATTTGTATTATTATAATATAATAATATGAAAAATTATTTGTATTATTATTTTTAATATTATTTTAATGTTAAATATAACACTGAAGAAAATAATTGCTAGTCCACCGGGGAATACTGATTTTGTTTGTATTAAGATTATTCTCAATTGTTAGGAAACAGCTCAAAATAAATATAAAGCTATAAAGAAACAAATTCAATTTATTTTTAAATTTTTAAATATTTTATTTATTAATTTGTTATTTATTATTTTATAAGCAAGAGCAACAAAAATGCAAATGACGATTTGTATTTTTCCCATTATCTACTAAAAGTATTGCTAATAATAATAATAATAAATGGATTTGCATGCATGAGTGTTTGAGTATATTACATCAAATTGATTTAGAGCTGCAAGATATGAAGAATGTATAAATTAAACAGCTGAATTCCTCTCTCTAAAATTTTCCCATATAAGTCGTTATCTCAGAAACGCCTTGTATAGTACTGGTATATAATATTTACGAAATGTTAATCTTTGGCATAAATTTAGCATTTTTATCATCATGTTATTGGCGTGTTGGAGTACTATTTGGCAATTAATCCTTAACATGCCATTAATAATATCCAAAAAGGGAATTTGCGTTTTAGAAGCGCTTTTCTCGGTTGATGGAAATATAGATTTGGCACAGAAGTATACGTATTAAATTTCCATACGAAATGCGATGTATTTAAAACAAAGTGCTTTTGAGTCAACGCAATTATAAATTTCTGAAATTATAGCCAAAAGATTAACATAGTATTCCGATTTTACTCATGTCCACACTACATATTTTAAATATGTGAATGTAATCTATATATCTCACTTTATTTTGTAATTATTATATTTTTTTATCTTCGAGCAAACGAGCAAAGACTTAATCCAAACGGATTTTTCTCAAACTTTCTCAGAAATCTACAAATTTCGTGTTAAGACAATGTGCACAATTTCTTCAAAGTAATTCACTGCATTTTTAAGTTATCTTTATCACAGACCTTTTCTAAAATGTGTTTTTCGAACTGAAGGAGATTATAAACTATAAATATTCACAAAATATACATAAAAAAATTTACTATAATCATACTTTTTATACGTATAGAAGATATAAAAAAATCAGAATTTTTACATTAAAATTCTAAAAAATATATTATTCGGAATTTTAATTATTAAGCAAGATATTGATATTTGCCCCTAATAACTTATTAATATTACATAAAATTTTGACATAAGCAATTAAAAAAATCCTCCATTATATAGCTTCAACAAAGCAATTTTCCATAGATTTCGATTAAATTTTTAAAATGTATTGCACGAATAAAATAATGACTTTTAGCAATTTATTTTATTGTCGCAAGAAGATTCAAGCTTTTTTTAATGAATATTTAATTTTGATGTTCTCCGTTATTAAAAGCGTATAAAATAAAAAGAATTATGTTTATCAAGAATCTGAAAGTGAAATTATATTATAGTGATATTCCTAACGAAATTTGAAGTTAGATTATAGGGGCAGTTGCATTCTAAATGGCATATTCTGATGCAATGGGAAAAGATTCCATTTGGAAGGTTACTTTATACAATAAATGGAAAATGCCGTGTAGTCTTGTTAGAATAAGAGTGTAATCTTGATAAAATATCATGCACTTAACATAATCCATCCCAATTTAAAGTTTAAAAGCACTTTCTTGCAAGAATCATAAACATCAAGCTAAGTATAGAAGTAATTGGTAGAGTAATTTTAAGCATTTTAAATTGAAGATGACGCCTCATATAGTAGGGAAAAAACGTGCACTTATAGTATAGTAAATTCGCTAAATTTATTGAGACGGATTATAGACGCATATACGCTAAGCAAGTAAGTCATCAAAATAATTGCAAAAATAAAGGAGATAGACCAAGAAATCTAGTTGGGAAAACTGCACTATATACTTTCATAAAACAACAACGAAAGTTTCATGAAGGAGATTGTTGCTAATAAAATTGTAAATTTTCCAAGTTTAAAAAAAAGTCTCGTTTTTGAATTTTAAAAATGTATTCTCAGATATTATTCCTTCCCTCTCCCAAATGTGTTTGTTTAATTTTAATTTATTATTTTCATCATTTAAATTTCACTTCGTCGCTACTTAAACTGGAAAAACTGTGAAAATTTATACTAAAGGATACATTGATACAATTTTAGAGCTTTTTCAAGGCACGGGAAGTTCTCAATTTGAATCACAAATCTCTTCTCTTAATTTCTTTCAGGGATGGATTAAAATGAAGGATTTTTTTTCTATGTTTAAACTTGACCTTTGACCAAACCTTTGACCTCTCATTATACAAAAATACCAGTAATTAAGGTTCAGAATATGCAGAAAATAATGTAAATGCTTCAAAAAAATATTTCAAATTTGTATATCTGTCTCAAGTTGATCGTTGATTAAGTTTTTAAGCCACACTTATTTTTATTCCAATTTTATTTTTGTATAATATCAATACGTAATAGTTTTCTGTCTTACATAATTAATGTTTTTATACTTTAAATTATTTCGTTTATTTTTTAGTTAGAGCAGTATTTGCATATTTTAAGTGCAATTTTTTTCCTTAAATGTTTTTTCTAATGATTTTAATAATATTAATTAATAAGTTTTGCATATTTTACTTTCAGTTCTAAACATTTTTGTCTATGAACTACAATCAACAAACTGAATAATTGTTTTTATTGGTGAGCATTAAGAACCTTTGGCTCTGGGGCAATGATGTCAATGTGATGAATTTTTGTATGTACACACGAATAAGACTTTAAGAACTTTTTTATGCCTTCGTGACATTTATCTCTAAATGCTTTCGGTCGTCTGTATATTAAATTTCATTTAATTCTCTTTCCTTGTTTTTAAAACTCCGAGATTTTGATCAATTTTCAATTACGAATCTAATTAAAATTTTGGAAAGCACTTTCATAGGGAACATAGACTATCTAATCTGTGGCAATGTGTCAGATTTGAGCCCAATTAGTTATACTGTACCAGATTTGTGCCCAGTTAGTTACATTGCACCAGATGTGTGCCCAATTTGTTACATTTAATCAGATTTGTGCCCAATTAGTAACAATGTACAGTTTAGATACAAAGGACCTGCTCTGTAGAGAACTTTGAACGATCGCATGATGCAATTTGTTGATAATAATCAATCAATAAACATTATTATAATAAAAATCTTCATATGGCACTCCATTTTTACATTTTCAAACTTAAAAGCATATAAAGATTCAACATTTAAAAAGACAGATGCGTCTACATGTGACTTAGACTTTTAATTAAGAAGGATAATTTTTTAAGCATAATTAGTTAAATTTTCTCTGAAAACATTATTTAAAGACGGGTTTAATCTCCCTGTTGTCAAATTAAAAGATAAAAAATCCTGTAAGTGTTTTTATTTTTGTCGCTAGAAATTATGATATATTTTGAAAATGAGTTTTGTGGTGTCTTGTTAAACAATATTCTGTGTTGATATGGGCATAAAATAAAGATTTTATTTTTGAATTTTTCCTTTTAGTGACAGTATCTAATTATATTGAATGATGCAATTTACTGACATTTTGATGGTGCGCTGCAATTTATGAAAAAGGATATTATCAAAGTTAATCACTTTAAATTTAATGTTAGCTACTTTAGCAAAATCTGTTTAGCTACTTTACAATTCATTTTTTCACAACTGAAACCTAGAAAAGTACATAATGATGTTTTTTAATTATTTTGTCTGTATAGATTCATAACTGTGTTACATGTTAAGAACTCGATGCCATCAACTTTATTTTATGCTATTAGTTCGCATTCTCACTACACATATGTTCAAATTTTCAATCAACAGTAAAATTCCTTTTATTAAACCACTCAATTTCACATACATTTTAAAAACTTGTACTGAATGAATCTTGATGCTAATACAATTTTTTCCTAATATTAATTAATTCATTAAATTTAATTTAATTTTAATATTTTAAATAGAATTCCATTAGTTTATAATGAAAATTGAAATAAT
>JAPMOQ010025279.1:123712-135440 GCA_026543055.1 Argiope trifasciata
TGAAGTAATTTCTAAAAACTAACTACCCTTGGCAACCAGTTTGTTTATTTTGATTATTGATATTTTTAATTGATGTAAGTCTGAAAAAAAAGAAATCCATTGATTCAATTCACTGCAGAGTTTAAAAAAATGTATATAAAAAGGAGGAACTAAAAAAAATTACCACAGAATTAAAGGAGTTGATTACCATCAAAAGCACGCAATTAAATGTTTGGATGACTGAATTTGAATACCATCATAACATTTAAAAACATTAAATATCAAATTCGACTACAAATATTATTAAGATTAAAGAAGAGAATGTATGGAAATGTAAGTGATATAATTAAAAACCTAACTTTTGTCCATTAAGATAATAAAAATATCAATTTAGAAATGCAGTTTTTGTAGAAAATATAATCAATAAGTTCAAGATTCGAATTATAACTATTACCCATTTGGTGATAGTTAAACCTTTTTCGTTTCATTTAACTTCATTTGAAGCTTATTTGATTGCTTTTAAATAGTCCTCCCATTTGACGGAATGGACTTTTCGTTGATACGGTGAAATATTACCAGACTGTTTCTAATAAGATTTTGTCTCCACTAGTTAGTTAAATGCAGCGTTGAATTAAATGTAGCAGTAAAAACGTCCAATGAAGCACACTGAAATTAGCATAATATTTTGCTTAAATTTGAATGTTGCCATTCTTTAATAAGTAATATTATCCGATATTGTTCGTTTATACTGTTCGTTTCAATATCCTGAGATGGCCACTTTTCGATAATTCTATTTCACTAAGAGTTGAGATTGAAATAAAAAACTTGGTTCCAAAATGCTTTGTTATTCTTTTACCTTGATTTCCAATTATGAAATACTTTTTCATGTTTGTTTGTTTTTCCTCAGTATGTAAGAATCGTGTTTTTTCTGTTGATCATATTGTTTTATTTTAATTCAATCCACTAGTAATCCTAGTTTACACTATTGTTAAATGTAAACATCTCACCCTCTCATCTTTCCTTTCCCCCTCATTTTGATAAATTAACCCCTTCTAACGCATGTGCAAAAGCGAGATGTTTTTTTAGAACCATTTTGTGAAACATACATATATTGTATATGTATATAACAGTATCTAATTCTATATTCAAATAATATAGAAAGCTAGCGAGAAATAAAGAAGTTAAATTATGGAAAAAATATCATATGTAAATAAAAATTCATACATTGATAAATAGCTTTTTTTTTCTAAAATTTTATAGTTTTCTAAAAAAAATCCTATGCGTTAATATTCTCCGAAATTGTTGAGAGAAAAAAATTACCATTTTTATTCATTTTAGTTGAAAAACTTATAAAAATTTTAAAATAACTAAATAATAAAAAAAATTCTGATGAAAATTTTCAAAGTGAGCTATTAATAGACTAGAAGTAAATCGTATCACAGACTTTCCGACCCATCCTAAGACGTATGGATAAATAAACACTGAATGACCGCACCGCCGCAGTAGCAACACTGGCAGGAACTGTGGTTGAGTCCTGAGGGTCATCACCGGCCACGGTACAACCCTTCCCAAAGGAAGTACTTCCAGTAGTAGGGGGGATATGCCAGACTTCTACATTTTCGTGTACTTTTCTGGGTGTTAAGATCCAGTTACCATACCAGAAGTATCCCATCCTCATTTCGATATACCGCCAGGTTGGAAATTGAAGTATTTATATGCCAAGTGTTGAATCTCTAAAATCACTTGTTATTTAAAGCTGTGAATTCAGAGCTGAATGGGCCAATTATGTCTCGCAATTCATATAAAATGTTCCTTTTTAAAAAAATATCAACAATTTAAAAGAAAACTTCAGACCAGCCTGTTGTACTTTTATTTCTTTAAAATTCATCAAAAAGAAAATCTATATTCAGTAAAACTATAAAAGTTTTTGTAAAATAGAAAATGGGCGAAACCTATTCTTTAGACGTCTTGCCATTACTATCGCATTTTTATCTAATTATTAACACCATCTTGATGAACGACCTGTCTAAGATAACTAGAGTCATGCGTCTCTATTCGGAGTAACAATATTTACATCCACAATTTCTGCCTTCCAAATACTGATGCTTGTAAACTTTTTTTGTATCCCCTCCTCGTATATTTGTCGATAAATCTGACTCAAAAATTAACTCGATTTACTCGAAACAGTATATTTGTCTCCATCAAATAAAAATATTTAAACTTTAAAACTTTTGAAATCAAATTTGCTTCGTTGATTATGACTATTTATTAAAAATCGTTTGCATTTCTCGGAAAATCAAATTGCTTACAGAAATAAATGGAAAAAAAATATCTTTCACATCGCAATGGCTGCTGATTCAGCTTCATTCACAGAGATAGTGAATTTCATTTCCGCACAAACTTTTATATTTCAGAGTCGCTGTCGAAATTCGTTATTTTTATATACTGAATAAACGCTTTAATAACCTTTCTGGTTTTCCTTATCTCTGCCCCTTCCATTATTAATGAAAGTCCTGGGGCAAACTATCTTTCTAGTGTTTGCCTTTTGCCCGAGTTAAACTATTTATCTTCGAACTTTATTGATTCACTTGACCTCAATTCTTCTGCAAAATTTCTTTGAAAAGAAACATGTATAAAAAGTAAGGAATTGAAATTTCGTACAGCAAATTAAATCTCATGTCGCAAATTAGAGCTTGATTTCGTTTTTCAAACTTTTATATTCTACGGTACTTTCGGAAATGATTATAAAAATGTTCAGTGGAGAATTTTAAGACGTAGTATATCATAGGTAATTAGATTTTTGGTCGAAATTATAAAATTAAAGAATTCCCTGCATAGTATACTTTAATTTTCCGTAATATTGCGAAATAAAATATTGCAAAATATTGTATGCTAGTTTATACTTACCTAACTAAGTACCGACATTTCGGAGAAAGAACACCTTTGTGTTCTTCATGCCACACCCAATTGAAAGTTAACAATATTTTGATTGAATGCCTACATTTCAATCATCAAATATAACTCACCCAGAATTGCTGGGAAAGAATTATCATCCGAACATCTATTAATTTTTAATTGCTGTACACCTTTTGCCATATATTTAACTTGAACAATTTCTTTTTTTTAATTACTTTTTAAACAAAGATGTCATTTTTTGTCTTTTTCTGTTTTAGCTTTCTTGCATTAATTTTCACATGAAAATACATTATATACGAAGCTTCAAACATTAACATTGTTTAACCTTTCCTCATAAAAATGGCTTTTGTGCCCAAAAAAACCAAATTAACCAACCAACTAATTAATATGGATTATTTTATGTAGTTATCCTATATAATTTATTGTATACATATAATATATGAAAGCTTGTGCTCTATTTCGAGAACGCAAACTCAGATGACTAAGAAATGTGATGCCATCCGTAGTCAAAGAACTCATAAAAATTCCAGTCATTAAATTTTCTATTAGGGACATTTTATCAAATCTTTTTATTTAGTTGTCTTCTAAAGTCAAAAATTAACACTCATTTAATGCAGTTTTAAATTTTACAAATTAATATGTAATGCAAAATAGTACTGTTTTTTTCGGTTCTTTTTCTGTACCAATATGCGTTTCCTCCAGAGGGTTCTTTGTTGTTTGCAAGGATCCAATACCGTCAAGTATAGTTTTTTTCCTTCCTACTAGGTGGAATTGACCTTCGGTGACCTCGTCAAGTTTCCCTCAAGGCCTGCGACCAGATCGAAGTATAGAACAGTATATTAAATTCAATTAAACTATATGATTTATTATGTAATTACTATTGTAATATTATTACTTATTACTATCGTAATGTAATTTTTATGTAATAATTGCTAAGCAACACAACCAACGATGTAAAAAAAATTAATAATGTATTATAAATTTTATTATATAATTGCATGAAATATTCAATTGTGTAAATACATAATACAATTATTATTAAATTTTTACATCGTTGGTTGTGTTGCTTAGCGATACAGAATTTATTATGAAATTATAAACCTTTATGCGTTTAGCTTTAGAATTGGGTTATTATCGAAATTCTTTTGCAATTTTTATTGTTTCATTCAAGTGAGGTTTATTATTGATTATATTTTTTTAAGTTTCATGATTATTTGGTCATTAGATCTCACAGTATCCATATATTATTTAGCGTTATAATCTGATGAAATTGATAACCTTTTTTAGTTTTTCCTATATATGCCTTAGTATTTTCTATATGTGTCTGTTTCTTTTTTTAAATGTAGTCAAACTACATAATTGTTTATGAAATTATACAATTGAATTTATTATACGATTATACAGTATAATTTAAAATGTAATTATTATAAATTTTTTATATCGTAAGTTTTGATATTTAACAATATAGAGTTTACTATGATATTATAATTTTTTAATTTATTTATCTATAGAATTGGGATTTTCATTGCAATTCATTTTCCTTATCTTTCCAAACACGTTGACTATTGGTAATCTTTTTTTAAGATTTTCGATAATTTGGACATTAGAGTCTCATATTATCCATATATTATCTGATAAAAAATCAATAAACTTTATTAGTATTTACTATAATTCACATTTAAAAAATTAATACAGAGTTTAATATTAAATTAAGAGAGCCGATTGACTGGTTTTCCTGAGCTTGAATATAATGTTTAGATTGGTTTTCAATCTGTTGTTATTAATAGATTTTTTTCACTGCTTTTCAGCAATAGTTGGAAAATCTAAAATGATTGTAATTTAACATTATCTGTTTGTAAAAATTTAAAATTATTGGTTTTTCCCTATCAAAAGTTTGAAATCAATAGATAAAATAAATTCCCTTATATATTTAGTTATATATTAGATTTTTAAAAAATTCAATATATTTCTTACCTTATCATAATATTTAATTTGCAATCATTTGAAAATTTGCATTTATGCTAAGCAATTATTAACTATGCGTATATTTTATCTTGTAAAGAATAACATGATATGACATTATGAGTGTGAAGCTCTGAAATAAAGCTTAGTTTAGTTGAATTTAAAGTTAAAATATAGCTTAATTTAGATGAATTAAAGTTAAAATAAAGCTTGGTTTAGTTGAATTTAAAGTTGAAATATAGCCTAGTTTAGTTGAAACAAAGATTAATTTAGTCTCGTTCTAAAGCAATGATGATGATGCTTTGTCCGTGTTTCCACGGAAAGGGGGTGCAGTAGCTTCTGAGGGTAAAGACCTCTGAGCACCCAGAGGGCAGAAGTTTGACTTGTAGCTCAAATGAAGATGACACACACATTCGCTTGCACAACCCCTTTTTACAGGGGGGCACATCCACACGCCTCATAGACAGAACACAGAGTAACAACCATGCCCGAACCGGGAGTCGAACCCGGGAAGCTCAGATCACGGAGAAGACTCTCCATCCCTGTGCCAGGACGCCGGCGTTCTAAAGCAATTCTACAGATATTACTATCTCAGAATATTGAGTCCGATTGGACGATGAGGAAGGCATTTGAACTGTTAAATCCTTCCAGATTTCTGCTTCGTTGGGAGGTAGCTGACCCGGGATGACAGATTTAATCTGAACCAAGTCCGCATGCATGGATTCTTAATGGTTTCGACTTT
Organism: Argiope trifasciata; assembly: GCA_026543055.1. Taxonomy (NCBI): domain Eukaryota; kingdom Metazoa; phylum Arthropoda; class Arachnida; order Araneae; family Araneidae; genus Argiope; species Argiope trifasciata. The sequence continues at coordinate 129,312 of JAPMOQ010025279.1, forward strand.
CCAACCTTTAGCCATCTAGTATCGAAGCTGATTTGCCAATAATAGGAAACTGCAGTTCAATTCTCAAGTAAAGAAAATATGTATTTAGGGCAGTTATGAGCACTGGAAAATTGATCTTCTTCTCGACTTTATATGGATGGCTGAATTATCATTGTTAAATCAAGTATTCATTGAGGTTTGATGCTGGATTATTGATGTTGATAATGTGGTGTCCGCATTTCTCAGAAAAGGGATGCAGTAACTTCTTAAGATAAAGACTCATTGAGCACTCGAGGGCAAAAATCTGACTTGTAACTCATATGAAGATGACACTCAGACAGCTCTTTTTACAGGCAAGCACATTCCCACTTCTCACAGATAGAAAACAGGATGAAAAGCAACCATGCCCAAGGTTCAAATCAGGAATCGAACCCGATTAGCCCAGATCGCGGGAAAGACGCTTTACCCCTAAGCGAGGAAGTGGCGATCCTGGTTATTAAATATTAATTTGCCGGCGTCCTGGCCTAGAGGTAGCGTGTCTTCCCCGTGATATGGACGTCCCGGGTTTGGGCATAGTTGTTCGGTGTTCTATCTGTGAGAGATGTATGAATGTACCACCCTGTAAAAGGGGGTTGTGCAAGCGAATGTTTGTTTTACCTTCATTTGAGCTAGAAGTGAGACTTCTGGGTGCTCAAGGGTCTTTAGCCTCAGAAGATACTGCACCCCCTTTCCGTTTAAACAAGGACCCGACATCATCGTTATCATCAATGAAACAATGAAAATGGCTATAATTTCTGGGCATAAAATAATCAGTTCTTAGAAATTCGACAAATAATATGTTAAAAAAATTTCACAATTCAAGGACAACTGAGGTTTTGATAAATTAGATTAAAAATAATTGAAAAAGGAGTCATAGGTGTCGATAAGAACATATATATCTTTTTGAAACGGTGTTAAACCCCGGTTTGTGGAGTAAAACTTATGAAACTTATTGCGGAAAAATTTTAAAATTGAATGTTTAAAATTATAGTATATAAAAGTTCCAACATAAATCACTCCGATGTAAGCATGGGTACGTATGCATCCAAAATGCATATGTGTGAAATTTAATAGTGTTACAAACGCGTAGTTTTGCTTTCCCACTCTCATACTGTCATCGTAAGGAAGAGAGATTTACAGTAACATGTATTGGATAGTGAATGGGTGTGACGTCAGAGGTCCCACGGCTTGGCGACTTGGCGACGAATATGGCGACTTTGGCTATCAATTGTACCTATTAGCCAATTTTTATTTCATGAGATTTCATATCTCCTACATATATTAGCGTTAACACCCTCTCGCTGGCGTCCTGGCTTAGGGGTACCGCGTCTTCCCCGTGATCTGGGTGCGGGTTCGAGTCCCAGTTCAGGTATGGTTGTTCTGTGTTCTATCAGTGAGATGTATCGATTAGGGGTTGTGCAAGCGAATGTGTGTGTCATCTTCATATGAGCTGGAAGTCAGATTTCTGCCCTCGGGGTGCTCAGGGGTCTTTACCTTCTGAAGTTACTGCACCATTTTTCAGTGGAAACACGGATACGACATTATAACAAATACTAATTAATCTATTTTGTTAAGTAGAAATTATGCGGTTTGTTGCAACATAATTCGCAATACATGGTTGCTTTAAATATTACATAAAAACTTGGTAAATATTAATTTCAAATATAAATTGTTTAGTATGAATATGCTTAGTAGAAGTTTAGTAGAATATGCTTTAGTATGAATATGCTTGTTTAGTATGAATATATTATTAACATCAAAAGTATGCAAATTTTTTAAAAAATTGGATTTACTTTTATTAATTATGAACACCAGAAAACAGATTTTCTTTTACTTCAGACGGATCTTCATAATTAGATCTTATTTTTAAATTATATAATCTATCTTTGAATATGTGGCTTGTTTCGACGAAATTATTAATAATTATTTATTTTAAATCCCTCACGCAAGATTTAAATACAGATATTAAATACAAATATTAATTACATATATATTTCGTCGAGTATGAAATAATCCATTGTAGATATCCGAAGCGGACACAGAAATTTAAAAAAAAACTATTGTTAAAAGTAATTATGGAAATCAGTAAATTGATTTTCTCTGGTTGAATTTAACCTTCGGAAAAATAATCTCGAATTATTAAAATGACGTTGGAATTCTTTTATATACATTTTTAATTTAATTATTTATTGATATTTAACCATCAATTATTCAAACTTCATTTCGCGTGAAATTAATTTGAGCCATATTTTGATCAAATTATTACCAGATTAGCGTTTTATTTCTGTGAAAGGAGGAAGAAATGATTAAATTATCTAAACTTTCATTATAAGTAGAATATCGATTATCGCATTAAGAGTAAAAATTAATTAATACCATTGCAAATTAATCCTACTTAATTTAATTACTTTTGATTGTCTCTTCATTAAAGTGTTTCAAATTAATACGTCACTTGTAAAATTATAGATCCAAACATATTTTTAAATTAACACATATGATTTATCTAGCTTAAGATACTTTATTTTTTATTCTAAGCAACATTTATTAAAAAACAAATCAGATTAAAATGTCAATTAATTTTATTTCTTATTTAAGTTTTGATTAAATAAGCAGGGTAATCAGTGAATAAACCCAGATTTCAAAATTAAATTTCTCTACATAAAAAATCGATAGAATTTTGCTGTAAACTGTACGTTTATTAAAAAACTGTAAAAAAAGTGTACAAAAGTTAAAAAATTTAGATGCAAAAATCATAAACAGATGGAACTCTGCGCTGAAAGGTCTTTCTCTGTAAGAAGTCTTAAAAAAAAAACAATAAAGTGATGCGGTCTTTGCAATCAAAATACAATTTTTTCAAAATGTTCACCCTTTGAAACAATGAGGTGGCGTCATCGAACAATAAAATTTGACATCACGTCTTGCAATGTCTCAACTGAAATGGAATCACATGCAACACCAATCAACGATTCAAGCTCACCTAGAGTGGCAGGATTGTTTCTATAGACAGTGTCTTTCAATGCTCTCCACAGAAAGAAGTCACAAGGAGTCAGATCGGGAGTCATTTTTCATTTTTGACGTCACGCTGAAAGCGTCTATGGGCATTGGGATTAGAGCTATCTGTTAACGAGTTTTGTAACTAAATTTTCTAAACTTTTTACAGCACTTTTACAGTTTTGCTAATAATCGTACAGTTTACCGCATAATTCCATCGATCTTTGTTATAGAGATATTTAATTTTGAAACCAGGCATTATTCGCTGATCATCCTGAATACAGCATGTTGCTTAATGGCTTAAAGTAATGAATTGTTATAAATCCCGTAGCTCAAATATTAATTAGAAAAGTAGATTCTACGCATTATATAAAAAAGCTGCTCCTTGATATCTAGCAGTTTCGTTGAAAATGTTGTCACTGATTAATATCAAATAGTCACAACCAATAATAAATGAACCTTCCAAATAATATTAATTCAAAGAAATCATAATGCCATAAAAATATAACAATCTGATTATTTTCATTTAGAAAGAAAATTTGAGGAGAAAATAAAAATGAATTTTCTTCATAGTTTGAACAATGAAAGAAAACATTAAATATTTCATGAAACGATGAAAAAAATGACATTGCATTGCAACAGTAAAAAATATTATTTAAATATTTCAAAAATATGATAAAATATTGTCAAAATGCAGCAAAACTTTTTTTAAACAATTAATATAATTAAAAATGGATTTTGAATTTTAATGTGATGTAAAAATAATTTTTGGAAAATAGAATTTGCAAAATCTTTCTTTTTAAATTTTAACTTATTATAATGAAAAAATTTTGAAATGTAAGGTTCCATTTATCTGTGTATATCTGTGATAAATTTAACATTTCTTATTCTTATTAACACTATTCCATAATTATCCGTTGAAGTGTTGTGAAAATTTCAAGAAGAGTTACCACTTCAAGAGTCAGTCGCGTCATCTGATCGAGTTTCAAAGTAACCATCGAACTGCTTCTATGCGAGACATCAGTATAGCTAAACGACACTAAATTTATGATTATCAAAAATGATAAAAAACATGCGCAAAAGGTCCTTCAAAGTATTACATTATAATATTTTCATTTTAAATTTTAAAACCTTTGTTTTGGAAATGCATTGAATGACTATTACTATTAACTATATATCAAACTTCATGGCTATGCATTCGATATATCAGACTGAACAACGTACTCACAAACAGAAGTATTTTCTTATAATCATAAATGCATTTCTGGATTTCTAGTATCAAGTTCATGGAACATTAAAAAAATTATATTAAAAAGTTATTATATAAAAGCATCGATTAAGAATGAATTTATACGTTAAATTCATTCTTAATCAGGTTCTTAAGATATTGCTTCTATGTAGTATATCGATAGAAGAAGAATTCCTATCCAAAATGTTGCATCTTTATAAAAATAAATAGGGAAATAAATTGCTTCAAGTATATTATACAAAAAGAGAAAATATATAAATTAGATTTTAAAAAAATCAAAAAGAAAATACATATTTATCACACACTCTCTGTGGAAATCAACAATTCACAAACAAACTTCAATTTAATATAAATACGAAGCAAAATTATTAGGAAAAGAAAAATATATAGTTTCGTTTCTAATATTCTCAAAAATATAAATTTTATAATTGAAAAAATTACTAAGCAATTAATTATTATTTTGGTGATTTTTTTTCAAGTTATTATTTTTAATCGAAATTGAAATATTACTAAGCGAAATTCTTATTGTAAGTCTCATAGAGAACAATTTGCATCCAAAATGGTGTCTATTTATAGAAACAAATAGAAAAATTGTTTCAAGCATTTTATTTTAAAAAAAGAAAAATGAAAAAAAAAATCTAATCTTTCTTATGCAAATTTTTTTAAAATAAAAACAAAACATTCTCTCACATTATATAAATAAGATACAACAAACTTAGAAAATAAATTAAATTCAAGTTTCTAATATTTTCTAAAACTCAAAGTTTACAATTAAGAAAATAACAATAACTAAACATTCATTTCTTGTATGTATATTTTTCGAAATAATATTATTAACTGAAGTTGAAAAATAAATCGTTTGCGACAGTTTAAGTTTTCCAAATTAAATTGTTGCAGACGATCAACATATGTGAAAATTAAACGTTTAAATACCAGACGCTTGGACGACTGGTAGAAAGTCTCGGCTTCGGAACCGGAGGAGTTCAGTTTCGAAACCAGTAAGTTGGTCCCGTACACGCTAAATCCTTTAGGACCAAACACCCTCTAACTGATATGGGGTTATATGAAGGCAAGAGAGCCAGCTCAGGTATCATCCTTATCATCTGACCGTGGTTCAAAATTACGATGACATCCCTAAAATATCACTGGTCTTGCTTTAAAACGGGACGTTATAAACTAAACAAAACAAAAACAGATGACTATTTTAAACCAACCCGTGAACAAATTTCTAATTACAGGTTACTTAAAAAGGGCAATTACAAATCGATATTGCAAGTTTGCGCTGGTTTAATATTTGATATTAGAAAGCATTTATTTTCTACAAATATTCATAATAATTAATTAATTGGCAATACTTTTTATTGTTAAATACATCCAGCAGAAACACAAGACCTTTTTACCTGTCCTAAATCAAGCCACATGGCTTGTAAAAGCAATGTCATCACGTTAATTCATATTTTTATTCGCAGTTCCGGTACGTCATTAAATTTGTGTGTGCATGTAAGGTAGGTTCATGTCCAAAATTTGTTAAAATTATTGCATGCAACGTGGTATAAGGATTTTTAAAAATATATAAGCTGGTATTTGTGCATAGACTCTAGTGAGAAAACGGGACCCTTGACTGCACAAGAGCCAAGAACACTGTACAACTTAATAGGAACGTATATTTTGATTTCTTTTATCTATAATACGCCTGTAAGGATTGAATCAGTCTAATTAGCTGAATTTGCAGTTATCTCAACATCTCTTCCAACACAATGTGTGTGTGTGTGTGTGTGTGTGTGTGTGTGTGTGTGTGTGTGTGTGTGTGTGTGTGTGTGTGTGTGTGTGTGTGTGTGTGTGTGTGTGTGTGTGTGTGTGTGTGTGTGTGT
>JAPMOQ010025279.1:135450-149790 GCA_026543055.1 Argiope trifasciata
TGTGTGTGTGTGTGTGTGTGTGTGTGTGTGTGTGTGTGTGTGTGTGTTTATCTAATTTCAATCCTATTTTTTATCTTTTATTCTTTTATGGCATTTGCCATGACAAATCATTAGCGAAGTCAGTGATTTTAAGCCGGGATAGCGTCTCTTCTTCTCGGTAAGGCCGTCTAGAGCCAAGAATACGTCTTAGCTACTCATGCGTTTCAACTGCTTTTACGGAGTGGACTTAATTCATGCATTTAATTCACTAGCCGACAGGAAAATAATATACTCACATTCGCTTGCACAATCTTTTTTTTAAGTTGAAGGCTGGGGTGGGGGGTCTTTCGTACACTATACAGATAAAACACAGAAACAGAACAAGCATTCTTGAATCAGGTTTCTAGTCCGGGACGCCCAGATAACGGGGAAGGTGCACTACCCCTAGGCCAGGACGCCAGTTTATTTTTGTCTTGGATTAACCTATATTATTTTATCCTAAAATATTCCCTTTCTTGATCCAAATGCCACCTTTTATTTATTTCTAACGTCTGCTCTAAAAAGATTGTTTAGCCTGGGTTTCCCACAAAAGTCCCTAAGGCCTACGACATAATTTCAAAGATATCCAAGACTTTCTTTCCTGAACGACTTCCTTCCCTAAGACTTCTTTTCCGATATACGTCAAAGAAATCCCTATCAGGGTCTCACAGAAATAGCCTAAAGGAAAATATTTCGAACATTTTGTTCTTGTGCCCTGGTGCGAAAATACGTGTTCCACTTTTCGTTTCCGTATACACACAATGACTTCCCACGAAAAAAAAACATAAACAAAACATAACACCTATAATCTTAAGATTCTTTTTTTACACACGCAACGCAATATTTGAGATTAGTTAACATTTTTGGCTTGATAATAATAAAGAACATTTTTACTATGGTCAACAATTTCAGCAAATTGTCGCTCTCCAAAATTAGAATGAAGAGATTCAAGATGATTGAATTCTTGATTAAATGATTTGATGAATTAAATTTTTAAAAATTTCAATCGACGTAACGCTGCTCAACATTCAAGAAAATTTTCAAATTCTTTAATTGTTGAGCACATGCATCACACTTTCATCAAGGTATCACTTCTGAAATACATTAACTAACATTAAATTATTTTCAAATATAATTCAAATAATAACATAACTTAATTAATTATTGAAATTTAATTCATAACTTCTTTGTAATATATTTTTCATTCATAATTCAAAACAGAAATTGCATATGAAGCACAAACGTTTCAAATATACGCAATTAAATTAATAAAGTATAAAATATTACATTGGAGAAAGCCATAATTTAATGATAAAGAAAATAAAATTCATAAAGACTATAAAATTCGTTCAACTTTATATAAAATAATGATAGAAAATTTTTCACTTTTGGTCATTACTCACCCTTTATATTCTGACTGTGACCAAAGACCAGAAAAGAAATTTCAGCAAAATGGCGTTCTCCATCAAAATTAGAATGAAAATTTTTAAGATGATTGAATTCTAAATAATTTTAACTTTAAAATTATCAACCGAAATAACGCTGCTCAGAATTCAAGAAGTCAAAGCCATGAAACTGTGTAATTGGTTAATGTGTTTCAAGTCTTGAGGACTGATGCTATAAACTCTTTCAGTCGCGGATAATTTCCGGCCATTTACGCAATGATATTTTATTCCAGCAACACAATTTGTGATAGTCATCAATTCACTTAATTTAAAAGTTCAAAACTTTAAACAATTAACAAATACTATGCAAAGAACTAGATGGTAAACTATGATGTTGTCTAGTTCAAGATATGCTTTTGGTTTTCAGATTATTGGTACTTATCAACTCCTAGGATTCGATCTCAACGGCCCATCAATCTTATGCTCTTCGATTGTTCGATTTCCTAAGTTTTAAAAACATACTAAAATTAATCTATTAAGAACTTAAATTTGAAAAATCCAAGCTACATTGATTTGTGTTCTAGTAACATTTGGCATGACTAAAGTTCATGGGTTAATGCTTCATTTCGCCAAAATAGCCAAGTAGGTTTTTCTCTTAAAATCGGTTTGGCGATATTGACGACCACCATGTGAAGATAAAATTTACACTCTTAGTGTGAAAGATACTTAGATACTTTGAACATATCGGAAATGCAATTTTTTAAAGGTTTAATTTTTGAATTTTTTATGTATTCAGGGATTAAAGAATCTGTTTGTATGTTAAATGCATTCAAACAGGGGACTAATAGAAAAGCCTTTTATATTTTAATATTGGATATCAATAATTAATAATTCTGATGAAAAAAAATTATAATTTTGGGCAAAATTGATTAAAAGCACATGAAACAAACAGATACAGGAAAAAGTAAAATTGTTTTTAAATTTAATTTTTATAAATATTCTTCTTAATGAAATGCGAATTAAAGTTGATTCAATGATTCTGAAACTGAAGAATGTACTGAAAAATTTTTGTACAAAATTTTCTAAAAGTAAAATAAGTATAAAAATATAAAAATGCATTACATTTAAATTTATGAAATTTTCTAAAATTCTATGGGAACACTTTGCTGAAAATTAAAATTTAAAAAATAATATGTAAATGGGTAAAATAACCTTTAAGACGTAATTTAAACAAATATTATTTGTCAAAAAATAAACTCGTCTACAAACTAAAATCACTTTTACAAATTTTTCATATATTAAAATTATTGAATAAAATAATTTTTGAGATTTTCGTCAACATTCACCATAGATTTTTAAAGAATCAAAAACATTAAAATTGCTTTTTTTACCTTCTTTAGTATTAAGCATATAAAGAAATCATTTTAATTTTATCAATAATAATTCAAACTTACAATAAATGTTTTTCCTATATGTGAAATAAAGAAAATTTCTATTAAAACACATGTTTTATGCTCCAGTTATAAATTCTTGTGGCTTAAATATTATTTATTACACAGTTATTGAATTATCATAAAAGTTTTTATTATTCAAGAAAGCAGAAATATTCTTAAAAATCGACTAAATTATCAAAATCAAAACTGTTCCATTTCTTTCGTAATTCTGTAAACTTTCGATAAATAGCTACACAAAAACTATTTAAGGCTTTAAGAAATGCAAAATCGAACTCATTATAATTTTTTCAAAATCATAATTAAACTGCTTTATGAATTTATCAAAGAAAAAAAAGATTTAATATAAATTATTCTCTGATATGTAAAATGACGTTGCAAGCATTAAATTAATTTTACGAAATCTGTGTTGAGTTTTAAAAGTTTATGGTAATAATTATTGTTATCAATCAAATTCGGTTGATATTTGCATATTTATTCTTCGTAAATTAATAATTCAAAACATCCAAGAAAGTTAGTTCATAAATGAAATTTGGCGCTGAAAATGAGAATTATTATTATATAATTTCACTGGAAATAATGAGAATTTAAATTGTAAAGTAAGCAAAAGAGTAGTAAAGCAAATAATTTGCATTTAGTTTTACGTATCGTCTGCTTCGTTATAAATTTGAGGCAATGTAATTATCGTTTGGCTATTATATAAATATAAATTTTTAGAAGGTTGAAGATATTTTAATTCATATAATGAAAAATTTACATGGAAATATTGGGATTTTTAATTTTAAATATTTATTGACTTGTAACAAAAAATAATTTAAACAATTTCACACATATTATAAATAATTTGAATGGATCGAATAATATATAAATCAATCAGATGTACATATATATAAATATAACAACAGTGAACAAATGAGAATTCAAAATTAATTTAATTTTATAAAAATTAATATCAACCAATAGATCCGATCTTTGACACTTCTATGTGAGACTCAAAATGAAAGATAAAATATGGATTACAGAAAAAGTTTAAGGATTTGTAAGTAAAGAGCCTATAAAATTCTGTAAGACATGAGATTTCGATCAGGATTAACTCTTTGGGAAAATAATGCAATAAAAACTTACATAATTGAATAAAATAGAATGAAAGCATTTAAGTAGTAAAAATATGCCTGTTATGTTTTGCTTACAAATAGATATAATGTCAAATGTCTTCTCCCGAAAAATTTAAAAAAAAATTCTTAAAATGATTTGTCTACATTTTGTAAATAACAATTGTATTAGTTCCTGAAGTAAGAAATAAATTATTTCTCAATGAAATTTTCAATACTGAAATTTGACATAAAAACGACATGAAATTTTCAATTTAGCACTAAGAATCATTAAATTAACAAATATATTTTAATAAAAACATGTTTGTTTATTTTTAATAAAAATATATTTAAATATTTGTAAAATATAAAACAAATTTATATTTTTTAATAAAAAAATATTTTAATATTTTAATGATCAAATAATTTTTTTTAATTCAGTAAAAATAAAACATAATGAGAAATTAGTATACCAAATTTGAACAAAATACATGCATAAAATTTCAATTGATGAAATTTTCCGACAAATAAATTTTACCAAAAGTTTCTTTTTTAGAATATACAGTTTAAATTTAAAAAACATTAATGCATTGTAAGTTTAAGATGTATAAAAACTGATATAACTTTCCAAAGCATGAATTTTAAAACAAAATTCAAAAGTCCTCATAAAATATTTAGCATTTTTAACAAAAATTGTCTATTCAACTAATCACTTACCTTAAGGATGAAGAAATTTAACACAATTCAGAGCGAAACAAACATTTATTTATATTCACTAGATAAAATTTCAAGATCCTAAGATATTCTGCTATTTTCAACATTCAGAATTAATTTTTCATTTTTTATTTCCTTTGTCAAAAATTAAATTTAATTATTAATTCATAACATGCTTAAATAGACGCACATAGCCAAATAAACCTGAAAAAATCTATGCCAGAAATTTGTTTCTTGATAAAATCCCGCTCTTGCTCTCTCCGGTAAAGAATGTCTCGAAGCTGTGAAGGGTGGAAATGAACTGAAGCTAGACACGTGGTGATTCTCCGGAATCGTCTGAGGAGGATGGAGACGGGGTGGGCGAGGGAATCGGAGTTTAGATACTTTCAGGGAAAGGGTGGATTGGAGGCAGGTGGCGTGGAACAGAAGTCGTTGGAACAGAAAAGGTGTCTATGCTGCATTTGGATCTTTTTCGCGCTTCTCTGTATATAAGAATGATAAATTTTTGTTTATAATCGATGAAAGGGAACATTTCAACGTTTTCTAGTTTTCCAAATGTTTTTACCTGGATTTACTTTCAATATTCAAGGATTTCCTAACTGCTGATGTAGAATTTATTCAATATGCAAAGATTCTGCGAATTTCACAGGAATCATAAAGTGGATAAAAATTTCGAACTATAAAAACTACATAGTTTTCAACTCTAACTCTGTGAATGTACACAAATTTTAAAGAGATAAAACAAAAACTTTGAAATTGAAATTTCCTTTTAATTATTTAAATACATATATACATTATACATAAAGACATTATATATATAAAGGAATGCAGACATATGTTATACATAAATTAATACGTGCATACATTATACGTTATAGAACTAACGACTAGGAAATAATTAAAATTTACTCACTTCATTTCGAAGATTAATTTGAAATGGACGCAAAGAAAGCAAACCTCAAAAACTATGGAAGTATTTAATGTAACAATGTTTACTCAGAATTACAGCTTTGAATTAAAAATATTAAAGACTGGAACGAATTATAAGCTATAAGGAATCAGGTCTTTTCAGCGATTGAATGGAATATAAAAAAAATCACATTGAAACATGGATAATAAAAATGAAAAGGCAGAAAGGAGAGACAATTAACTTTCATTTTCTTACCGCACCTTTTCATTGACACCCCTTCCGTCTGGTCAGCTGAGTCACCGTACATAAATACATACAGACATTATGCATAAAGTAATACATGCAGACATTATACACAAAGTAATACATATAGACGTAAGTACATTGATATATGCCAACATTCTGGCATAGGGCTAGTGTGTCTTCCCCGTGATCTGGGCTTCCCGGGTTTGAGTTCTGCTTCGGGCATAATTGTTATTCTGTGTTCTGTCAATGAGTAGGATGAAAGTGCCCCCCTGTAAAAAGGGGTGTGCAAGTGAATGTGAAGCATCAAGAAGTTAAGTCTTACTCATGACCCTAGTTGGCGCTACTGAAAAACAAGGGACGATCGTTTAGGCTTAAATCGGTAGGCGGGCATGTAAAATGTCGTTAGTAAAAACGTTAATATATATATATATATAAACATGGATATGTTGAAACTTACATACATATAGTAATTAAATAAGTTTATTAAATTCGTTAAAAGTATAATGAATCAATTATTTATATAATTAAATAGCTTATAAATTAAAAAATGTTTAGTACAATTATTTTTGAAATGAAAAAAAAAAATACTATGATTGCAAAGCAAGATTTAAAATCAAACGAAATATCTTTTGATCTGAATCAGAGGACTATTGTTTCACAAGAAAAATGAATTTGTGTGTTTTGTATTTTCAAATAAATTTATGACATAACATAATATACAAATACCTATTCTTTTCACTATTAAGAGTATATTTATTTTCAGAAATAAAAGTTTATAATATTTTGTTTTATAATATCTTAGGAAATTATCGTATTTAAATTCCTTTAAAATTCACCAAATGTTTCTTAAAATTTATTTCAAAAATGAATATTAGAAAAGTAGCTGTTCATAAATAAAAATTTCGTTATTTTCCATGAATTGCTGGTTTCACAGTAAAATCCAAAATAGAAACAAATAATAAATTTTCTTTCTTGAATAAATTAATCTAAAAAAATTATCCACCATAAAAATTAATGTTTAAAAAATTTCCTACATTTTTTAATGTTAACATTGTTGGTGATGATGCCGTGTCCACTTTACCACGGAAAGGGGATGCAGTAGCTACTGAAGGTATAGACCACTCGAGGGCAGAAGTCTTTCTATCTCAAATAAGGATGACACACACACTCGCTTGCACATCATATTTTAACATAACATGGCGCCATCCAGTGCCACCGGTGTCTGTAACACAGTTATCCAACTATTTGGATGGGCACAGAATGGAAGAAAAAAAATTGAAAAAAAAAACATATTTTAAAAGGAGGGGGGGAGGGCTCTTTCACACACCTCACAGATAGAACACAGGGTGAGAAACAAGCATACCCGAAGGACTCAAATCTGGAATACACATAAGACGAGACGCAGGTCAACAAAGCGAATAATTAAAAGACTTTCGAATAAGGCACAAGTAATGAATTTTTATTTCTTAATTCATATTTAATTAAATATTTTTATATAAATTTGATATAGATATATATATTGATTAAACTATATCAATATTGTTATCCCTTCGTTACAGTCAGAGCGCTAATCGAAGAAAGGTATTTCCCACAATCAACAGGAATAAGTCCGCCGAAATATCAAAAACATGGTTCTGAATTCTGTACTTGATATCGGGTATGGTTGTACCTTTGGTGGCAAATACAGTCTTCCTGAAACCCATATAATCAAATGTCTCTGGGTGCTATATTCACCGGGTTAGAAAGGCATACTATCCGAAAAGGGCGATAATAATTCTTACATTTTGTGAAATGTACCTTTAATTACTTTAAAGTACCCACAATGAGAGGATGTGCACCATCCTATATGAAAATGACATCATAATGGCTCCAGACTGTTGAACTGAATACAAAATTGCTCAATATATCTGGTGGCATTGTCTTATGACGGAGTCGATTTATTTTTCATTCTTCATTTCTATCATCAAAAAATGCTTTAGAAGGATAAAAGTAGCCATAAAACTACACCATAATATCATTTCTCAGAATGTAAAGAGTGTTCGTGGATAAAAGGAGGGTTTTACGCTCACCAAATCATGGGCTATTAGCTTGCCCGTTGAAGTGAGTTTGGTAACTCCACTGAATATTCAACGGTCTAGTGACGTCAACAATTTTTCTCTCAATGAACTGAAGTGCGAAAGTTATATGAATCACCATTCTTACTATTTTTAAATTTTTTTATACATATATACATCATGAAGAAACATGAAAATCTAAAATTTTAGACATTTACGAAAAATTTTTTAACAGATTTCAAAATTCAAATCTTCTTACTTATTTTAATTCATTAACTTATTAAATACATATTTAAACATATATTTAGTCTGAGTCGTTATATAAAGTAATGCTAATAAAGTTTATATTATATTATTGATACCACTTGACTATAAGAGTTTTTATTACTTTTTAAAAATTAGTGCGTACACGATAATTTTCATTTCAGCATAATAAGAATAGATTGAAAAATTGAACTTGACATGTTTTTTTATTAATTGTTCGGAAAACATTTTTATAATACCTATAATGAAAAAATAAGCGTATTTTAGTACTTTTGAGAAAAACAATACTTAAAAGGCATCTTTTTAATTTAAAATATTTTGGTGAAAACCTTAAAAAATTTTTTCATTTGAAAAAATAAGTCCATTTACTTTACTACCTTGACTGCTTTGGGGAACTCAGATGAGTAGCTGGTATTACATTATAAGAAATTTAGCGTGAGTTAAGTAGATTCTAATCAATCAAAGATAGTCAAAGTAGCATTTTCAAATACTCATTTATGAGAAACGAAATTTTTAGCTTATTTCATTTAAATTTATAAGATTTAATATCCTAGAGAATTAGTTACAAGACTACTTAAACAGAAAGCCCAAGATATATATTTGACTTTTGGTAGAGGCTAACTGAAAAAATATGAATCTATATTGCAATATGATAAATTGAAACAACAGCAATAAATGAAAGTATCCATCTTCAGTCTCTAGAAAAATGCATAGTTCTTATTTAGAAAATATTCCTACACTATTATTCCATCGGCAAATTTAAAACTAAAGTTCATGGGTCAAACTTTGTGAGGACAGCAGTTTTTAGATTTTGTCTTCTCCCGTAAATGCATTATTGAGTAAGCGAATTGCATCAATCTTATAAAAAAGTTCAAGGCATCTTATCTTTATTTTGGTAACCAAACTGAATACCAAAGTGGCCATGATAACGGCTTTTAACAAAATGAGGAATGTTTTTTTCCGGTTGTACTCGTTACATTGATGGTAAAATATACCGCGAAAAGTAACTCAATTGTTTCGGAAGAGTCTTTTACCCCAATCTGAAAAACAAAAACATAGATTACTATACATAAAACTAGGTTATGTCAAAATATGTGATTTCATACCATCATCTGATAGTTCTACAGATAAAAATGACAGAAAGAAAAAGCATGCATCAAACCACTCAACCTAACCTCGACTCAATATAGTGTATAGTAAAATATTTCATTATTTATCTACTTTGAATGTAAAAAAAATCTATCTGATGGATAACAACTGTTTCCACTTTTCAAATCAACAAGCTTAAATAACCATATTTTTAAAAATTGCCTTTTTAAACCTATTACACGTAATATAAATAATCATACATAAAAATAAAGAAAAAGTTTACGTTTAGTATATGTCATAGTATCACATTTTAATGTCACTAATAAGTTACTTTCTCAAAAGGGTAAAGTAGTTGAGCTTTTTTCCAATAAGATGGGATCTTATTTGAGTTTGAATATTTATAGTTTAATTAACTGAGGAAGTTTCACAACACTGGAATATAAAGGTAATGCATATTTGCCATTTGTTAAAATATTCCGAACTGAAATTCATTTCGAATCAGAATTTTTATGATGTCCTTGTGTTTTTGGAATTCTGAGCCATGATAAAAAAAAAAAAACCCTTATTCGAACCTGATTATTTTTTTGCAAGTTTTGTGATTTATGATTGAGTGCAACTGTAATGCAAATCTTGATACTATTTAAAATAGCCTCGTGCAAATATTTTTGAGATTGAATGTGAGGAGTGGTTTAAGCTGGGCCGTCGAAGCGGAGGAGAAATTAACTGTAAAAACTAGTTTATTGCTTCGCGATTTGAAGATGATTTTTTTCAGTTCGTTTAAATGTTAGACAGAAAGAATAAATGGTTCAAATATATTTACCGAAGTCTGATCATGTTAATTTGGGCTTTGATTTTAATATTTAACATATTATTTTGATTGTTCCAGTAATGAAAACATTAACTTTATATTTTATAACCAATAAAGGATATTTTATGGAAACTGTTTCAAATTTGTCTCCTCGATGTAAAATTTCACTGCCAAGTTTGCTAAAATTTGAGTTAGTTTACTCAGGAGAATAACAATTATCATTATTTTCATAAATCACTCATTATGTTATGTGTAATAATTTTGAATATATGAATATTTAATATGTTATTATTCATTTAACTAACTTTTAAAATCAAAATCTATTTATTGAAAAAGAGAAATTTTTATAGGACTATGTAATTACAATTATGGGTTAATTATTTTCAAGAACAGTGAACAGATGACTTTTGTGACATTTTCGGTTAACATCCTAAATTATCTATCAAATCAAATTATTTAAAAACTTTTAGATTGAATTTTTAAATCAAGGTGGTACAGATTCGAAAAGTAATCAAAATAAGAAGATTCGCAAAAATTCAATTACGACATAAAATGACTAAATATGAAATGAGCATTTTTTAAATTACACTAATTTTGCTTTACTTATATTAATTAATATTTTATTATTTAAAAAAAATTCATATTTTATTTAAATTAATATGGTTCACATTCTTAAAAACAGAATTTCGTAATCGTTTTTTCAGTAGCTTTGAGTTACAATCAATAAATTTATATACTTATGTCAATGAAATATTTTAATATTTTTATTCATATAAGTTAGTCGACTATTCTAATTAATTTTTAATTCGATAACGTAGCGCCATCTGATGGTTAAGATGAGAAGAATTCGACATCACGATTTCATAAAAGTATTATAATGATTTTTGAATTAAAGGTGGAGATTGAAAGAATAAATAAATAAGTAATATGCAAAATAAAAAGAAGGTGGTGTACTTTGTTTGAACACTGATAAAAGAATGTGCTGAGAAAACCTTTTTTTTATTGTTTATGTCAAAAACTAAACAATATTGCCTAAAAGAAATATTTTTGAATTTTTTTGAGCATATCATTTGAGATGCAGTCAATTCTATATCTGTAACATTCTTACTAATAAAATACATTCTTACCTACATTCAAATAACGTAATTTAAAACCCAACTTAATGTGGCACTTTCCATGTTTCAATGTAATTTACAGTTAATTCTTGAATACCGGGACTATTAAAGATGTACTACCGGAAAATTATAATTACTTTTAACTTTCAAAGTGTGGACAAGTAAAAAAGTAAATGATTCATAACGAAAGGTGTCTAAAGGTCTAGACATCACACCGCCACAAAAGATTAAAAAACGATCAAGGCCCCAAACGGGAAAATATACGATAGAGCATTATTAAATGAACGCTTTTTGTTCAAATAATATCATTTTAAATTCTGACTCGTTAAATCTGTTAATATTAATTAAATGCTTCCTATTTTAAGCGTGATGGTATGGAAGAAGCAGAAAGGCGATCCTAAAATATTTCAATTTAGCATTCAAGAAGTATTCAGTTTTCATTCAAAACATATTTTTATTAAAAATGAAGATTATTATGTCTTTATTCAACAAACCAATCCTATAACTAGTATACTTGGCAAATGCATGTTTGGAAGGTGGTGATGAGAAATTTTAGAAATTTTAATTAGGGTATTTTACATATAAATTAATTGATAATCCCCATTTTCTTCTTGAGTTTTTTCATCTTTAAGATAATGCAAGTAACTCCCATGATTCGTAGTTATATTTCTTATCAATTCATCTATTTCTTTTTCTCTGAGAAAAGGTACTAAAGCACAATACCATTTTGATTGCTATTCATCAAGATTTTTACGAATGCGAATTTTGATTATTCTTTCAGATCCTCCATGGTTGCAAATTTAATTGAATTGTTAACAAATTTAATTGATTTCTCTGTTGCAAATTTAATTGAAGAAGTCTGATCAGCTAGTTGGTTAACTTTGATGCCAAAACGGTCTTTAATCTGTCATGAAATGACCATCTACCAAACCTTTAACACTTTCTAGTAAATTATTATTTGTGTTAAAATTAAGGAGATACTTTTCAATACAATTAGACTGCCAGTAAATAGATGAAAATTAATAAATAGTTTGTTTTTCAATTTAAAGCTTGTCATATTATGAAATGTTTCGATTGAAAACAAAATGATAACATTCAAACGTCTTTTCAATTTAATATTCTCCCTCAAAAACGCAAAAAAGCCCCACCAATCTGTTCCTTTATTTTCGGGCCATCTTTATAGATGAAGTATAGAACTCTGAATATAGAAAAATCCCACTACATCTTTTCTATCTTACTAGAAAGAATCCATTTATTTTTATAGCTAATTCTATTAGAATCCACAATTTTTCCGCAAAAAAATTTCGATATCTTTATGGGGATTATTTTTATCGCATACCAATTGGTCTCAATGTCGCATATCAGATCGACAGGTTCAAATCCACTAATTATTTGCAAAGCTGCTGTAAACCTATAATAGATAAATTAAGTAATTGTAAGAACATAATTTATGTATAAAATTGTAGATATAAAATCTGCGAAATGCATCTAATAATAAAAAGGAGTCATAAAGTTTCTAATAGTGTGTTATAAATCAATCACACGCAAATCTCCCTTGTTACTAATATTTCATGGTATTTTTTGCATTGTTGATAAAGATATGAATTTTTGGCAGAAAATAGAATCTACCAGCGAAATTTACAATATAGGAGGGATTTAAGAATATATGATTGCTTTGGTCTCTGCTACTATCGGTTGCACAGATCCCAACTTTTATTTAGAGGTCAAACAATTCGGGCATTGGGCGATAATTTAGTTGGTGGCGAAGAGGTGGTGATCATTTAATTAGAATTTGGAGATATTAACAAGTTAAAAACTCAAGGAAGTTAATTATACCTCTCTTCTATATATATTATACAGATTACATTAAAAATCAAATTCTAAAGTTAAAAATATAACTAAAATCATGCGTATAAGAAGAAAATTCTATTTTATACGAGAAATAAAATTTTTGTAACTAATAAATTCACTTTACACTTAAACTACTAAATTTTATGGATCATTTAAAAAAATTTAAACGGTAAAAGAGTAGAGACGATTTAGAAATCTACATAAATTATTTGCAATCTTCTTTACATCCAGTCAGCAAATTTCTAATAAAATTTTTCAGCTCCATTAATTACTAAGCGAAGTATAGAATTTAATTACAGCTATAAAAGTGTTCAATGACTCAGTTTAAAAGTTCTTACGATAGGCTGTTTTTATTTGACTGTTACTATTCAACCATAAGCAAAAATGGCGATCTACTTGTCACTCATGTAATTACCTTATAGATTTGAACGTCTAAATTGACTGATTTATAGATTTTTAATGAACAATCCCATAACTAATTCATTAGATAAAAATTAGTTATGAAATCGCACATTCCAAATTTTATTCATATT
Source organism: Argiope trifasciata (assembly GCA_026543055.1). NCBI lineage: Eukaryota > Metazoa > Arthropoda > Arachnida > Araneae > Araneidae > Argiope > Argiope trifasciata. The sequence goes on from JAPMOQ010025279.1 coordinate 148,980, forward strand.
TTTATAAGCTGGATTATAGCAAAACTTTAATTTTTTTACTATCTTATAGTTATAATAATTAGTTATATTTTTACTTCTTTGAGTCATTGCAGATTGCTGCAAACAATTTCTTTTAACATTTTTTTTTCTTTCAAATTTCGTATTTGGCATTGAATTTTTCCTCTTAATGAATCTCTATTTGTTAAATCCGATTTTAGTGATTAATTTTGATTTTAGTGATTAGGGTTTGTGAACATCATTTATAGAACATATCCAACTGCAAAAGTAGTAAAGGTAGACAAGAATGAGAATTGCATGACGTGGAGATATACACAAGTTATAGACATTAAACTAATTATCAATGCTTGCTAGACAATTGGCTTACCAAGGTGACTAGTATTTTATAAATGAGCCAATCCATTTAAACCATTGGTGAAAATTGCGATTTATAGTGGAATCTATTTATATTGTGTTGTTCGGAAAGTCATTTCGTTTTTTTTTGCCAAAATGAAAAGAAATTTTCGTTTAATGAATAAATTATTTATTAAATTATAAAATTGCCATTCTGGCCTAATACCTTTTGCCATATTTTTGGTAGTAATATGATTACACGCTCATAAAAGTTTTGGTCTTTGCTGTAAAAAAAACTGATCGAGGTGGTTTTTGGCCTCCTCATTTGAAGGAAAAATTTTGCAAATCAGTTCTGGTACTGATGTACTGTTAACACATCTTCTCCACACATATTGGCTAATTTATTTCTGGCTTGACAGCATTTTTACCTTTTATATAGCAAAAAAGAAAAAATGACGAAAATGCTGTTTATTGCTCTCCA
>JAPMOQ010025279.1:176778-195407 GCA_026543055.1 Argiope trifasciata
TTAAAAGGAAATGTTGAATAATATGAGACAGATTATAGTTAGTGGTATTAAGAAATATTAAAAGGAAATGTTGAATAAGATGAAACGGATTTTAGTTAGTGGTACTAAGAAGTATTACAAGAGAATTAGCTCAAAATTTGTCAAATTTCTACTATATAGACTTTAGATTTGTATACAGAATTTCATCTAAATAGCTGACATCGATTTGCAATGATCATGTTAAATAATTATATTCAAACAGCTGGATATACGAACTTTTTCTGAATAGATCTTACTCAAAATTTGATTTTTTAAAAAGTATACAAATTTGGTGTTGACTCTTCCGCAAAATGAAAAATGAATGCTACGTTTTAACGTGAATTTAACATTTTTACTGAATATATCGTGTCATCCTTGCCGAGTTATTTTGAAATTCATCTCTGGCATGCAGTTAATAATATCCACAAATCAAATTTTTGTTTCAGATTCGTTTTTCCGAGTTGATTGAAAACATTTTACACAAAACTAAACTTATATAAAAAAAATATAGTATATTTAAATCAATATATTTTTGAATTATCATTTTAACATGTTATTAAAAGTACAAATCAACATAGAGTCAATCCGTTGTTGGAATTATTTTAAAATTTAATAATTTAATAGATAACTCGGCTATAGTTATTATTTTGTGCATGGAATTTTACTTATCTAGTTCTCGTTTAGTAGTTGTTGTCTTAGCTTATATTCGATCATTCGTCGTACTTCCTCTGAACTGAATTTGAATATTTGATAGGATACAATTTTGGTGTAAAGACGGTATATAAAATTTCATCCATCTAGAAAAAATTGTTTTTTTTTCTCAATTATATTTGTCAAAGACAAATAAACGGATATTTTTCGATCTCGGGTAGGTTTAAAAATGAGGAAATTCGTCAAAATCTTGATTTTAAATTTTTAACGATTGCTTTACTTTTTCTATAATACGTACAGAAGAAAGTAAAACTCAACACTAAAAATTCTTTCAGCTAAACATACAATGCAATTAAAAAAATTTTGTTATATATTTTATGGTAAGATTTCACCACAAAGAGATAAAATCTTCAACAATTGAAATAAATTTTGTGAACTCATTGTGAAACTCCCAGAAAGATCCTGGCCCAACATGGTCAGATTGCGCCACAAAATCCTAACTAACTAACCCAGAAAGATTCTTAGAAGGGAACTTTATACGTAATATTTGACTATTATAACTTTAAATGCATCTTCAAATGTACTACTTATAGTTATTTCAGGCACAATTTGTACAAAATCTGCTAATAATTAAAATTATAGAATGTAACTTGATATAATATTTATAAACATTATATAAGCTGTGATTTGCGTTGTATTATAAGGATGAGAACGGAACTGTTGACTGCGAACAACCTAGAATAGAATCCCAATCAGTTGGATCATGAATTTTGATTGATTTTATCTATAACAGACTGTCAGAAATGAATCGGTTATTAGCTGAATTTGCGATTTTAATGCCTACTGGCACATTGAATGTGTGCGTCTGTGCGTAAGTGTGTGAATAAAGCATACCTTCAGATTTTGAGTTGCCAAATATGTCTCATATGATGTACTTCGCAAGTTGGAATTATGAATCTTGCAGAGATTTTTTTCTAGAATTTTTATTAATTATTTCGGAATTTTTTTGCTTTTTTTCGTGATATCATCCGAAAATAATTATTATTTTGGTAAAGGGATTCCTGCCACAGAATATAAAAAAAAATTCACTTGAAAGTTGCTGACAAATTTTTCACACATTTTTAAACAGTTGTAAACGGTTCTATTTTTGCTTTTAGATAGTAGCTCTAATTCAAATTAGTGGCGGTTGTCTCCCCCAAACTTTCTCGCATATACTCTAGTACACCTCTTATGCCAGAGAACGTCTTACATGGCAATAGCGCAGAATAGTTTTTGAAATATTTTTGGCTTGATTTTAGCCTTTTTTCTGAATCTGTTGTGACATCCTTAGCGAATTATTTAGCGATTAATTCTTAGTATGTATGGAAGTTTCTAAATATCGATTTCGCATTTTGAACACAGTTTTATTCGATGGAATAAATCAAATATTTGACACAAAATTGTGTGTATTGTCAAGAAAGCCTGTACCAAATTTGATATATTTTGATACGTTTCATTCATTTGCGTTTTTGATTTACAGCTTTTGTATGAAAGAACAGACCGATAAGTAGCCAACTCGTAATTAGATTTGGGTCAAAATTTGACAGTTTTCTACTCTGTAGATGTTAAATCTGTATATACATAATCGAATTTTGTACTAAATATGTATATATATTGGAATTTGATATATATAGCTCTCTTTGTTTTGTAATTATCATGATAATTTATATTTGAACAGACAGACAGATTTCTTCTTCCTAATTTTGCTTAAAATTCAATAAAAATCTTTAAATTTTTTTTAACCTATATATACCAGATTTCATCCATTTAGCTCGAAGCTTTTTTTTTATTTTTCTTTGCCACAAACAAAAAGACGGGCGGACATTTTCCAAAAATGTGTTTTTCCAACTCAAGGATTACGTAACAGGGGGACTCTAAAACATAAAAAGACTTCCAATTCTCTAGTTCGAGTTTTTGATGATTTCATATACTTTCTCTCTGATATACATACAAGAAAGTAAATATGATTTCAGAATAGTAGTCTGATTACATTATTGGTTAATTAATCCTTTGTTCCTATAAATAATATTTTCTATGTTGCTTATCTTAAGTAACAATTAGATGTTAGATAGCGAGTAAGTCAAAAGCATATGGATAAATAATATTGAATGACCAGACAACCACAGCAGCAACATTGGAGGGAATTTCAATTAATTCTTAAGAGCCATTACCGACTGTGGTATAATCCTTACCTAAGGAAATACGTCCCTTCATTGATGGGAAGAGGGAAACCCCCTACATTTTCTTACACAACTCCAGGGTGGCGAGATGAGAAGATTCCATGCCAGAATCTTCTCATCCTTATTTCGAGTTCCCCCACTGGAAGATTAAATAGCGAATTAAATTATAAAGTTATTATTATCATTTTATTGCAAAGTTATATGAAATTATTCCATTGCGTTTTTACAGTTCTAAAGTTTCGCAAAACAAATTTAAAGACAGCTTTTGCTGTCTTTTTTAAGAACAGTTTCAACTCATTTGGACGATAAATAAATCATCTTCTTTGGTGAATGCTGAAGGCGGTAGAAAAATCTATTTTTTAACAAAAGGATAAATCTTCAAAAGGATCAAAGCAATTCTATAAACCTGACAATTTCCTCACAGGATGAGGAAAAAATAAAACTTTCATTCGGATCCGAATCCTATTTACATTCTTACTCAGATCAAATGATGCAGAATTCAATGGTTGAAATGGGGAGAAACTTTTGTGATAAAATAAGTTATTTTCTGAGATAAAAGAATTTAAAGGTAATTTCTTTAGAAAATGTTTTCCTGTCTGAAAAAACATAAAACTCGAGTAAAAAGAAAATTGAACTTACTATTTTTTAACATATATTTAGAGAAATAAAATCACTTTATTTCAAAAAAAAATCTTCTTGTGTTTTTTATGTCTAAAAGAGACTCCATGTGTTAACATTTACATTATCTTACATGTCTTAAATTTTTAATGAATTCTAGATATTTCTAAAATATAAACAAAACATTAAAAAAAATTATTTTTTAACACCCATTTTTATTTAACAGCATAATTTTGATATTTATAATATTAGAATTTCATTGTCAATTTTTCACACATTTTCTTGCAAATTATATTTTTGTCCTCTGACAATACTTATTTAAATATTTTAATATTTGTAAGCTTTAATCACGAGTTCATTAATTGATTTCCTCACATTATATGTAAATTTTACTCTTACTCCAAAATTGACTGCCAAATTTGACGTATTTGTAACAACAGCTAAAGCTGTACAGATCAGTTTTACTACTAAAAACAACGCCATAAGACAAGCAGGTAAACTTGTGTAAATGCTGCAAATCTATAGCAGAAACATGTAAACATCATAAACAAGAACATAAAAACCTATTTGATATTATACGTTTATATATCAAGCATGTCTGCACAAAAATACTTTTACACAGCTTACTTTTAAGACAAATATTACTTTATATAAAATGTGATATTCAAAATCTTTGTTCAGTCAGTAAATTTATTTTTAATTTTGAAAAAACAAAAATTGGACTCAAAAAGTTTTAATGCTGAGTTCCGAAAAGTTGAAGATTTTCCTGCCAATTTAAAAGTCGTTGAAACTTAATTTTTTCTACTTATAAAATAATTTTAATGAATAATTCAAGCATTGTGAGGAACAAATGAGAAGCTCTCTTACAATATATAACATGAAAACAGTTAGTCTTAACTTTGAAATTTAGTCTCCAACAATCTGTAAATGCCAAATCTCGAATCAAATTTTAAAGGATAGAAATTACAAAACAATGTTAGCATTAAAAAAAATTAGCTTCTCATTAGAGAAAAATTAAATCTTATTGCAATATATCTCTTTTAAATTCAGTTTACTGATAAACTTTGGGTGCGTATATACATTGTTTCTAGTACAAAAACTGGGTAAATTACTGGCAGATACATAGATCAATTTTTAAATATAAAGCGTAATTTATATAAGAGTGAGATCGAATGTATGTCATTAGTTACGAAAATTCTTAATAGCTAGATCATATTCTGAAATCATTTATTAAAGAAAATTCTTAAATCGTTTTATAAATTATGACGAAAAATAATTAAACCTGGAAAGTTAATTTATTCGTTTTTTATAGAAATTCAGATTATTGAATTAAATTTTATTGAATGTTATTTAAAAATATTATGAAACATGAAGAAGGCTTTAAGAAAGATTTTATAGCGATTAATCTTATGAATCTCACTTAAAAATAAATGGGGGAAAGAGAAAATACTTTTATCAAAACTGTTATTAAAAGAAAGTGAATTTTTTCCTCATATTATAAAAATTAAATTATTTAATTTCCTCCGAAAAAAATTACATTCCATGAAAATAACAGTTATGATGTCATAGTGCTATGTCAACTTTTTAAAAACGCATCTGCTGTCGAAGACGCACACGTAATAACAAAAAATAACCTTAAAAGCTGGTCAACTTTTTAAAAACGCATCTTCTTTCAAAGAAGCATACGTAATAATAATGCAATGCTGGTAAAATCAGGTAAAAAAAATATATGCTATTAAAAGATGTTGGTGAATATTGCCATTTATGCTTTATTCATTGCATATGCTATCTGGAGCTTCAATGATTCATTGCCTACACGATTTTGAGCTTCAATTATTTGTTGTTTTCAAATATTCAAAACCTCATAACGAACAGGAATATGTTCGTATATGATAATATGCAATATTTATTTAATAACCAGATTAATCTAGAGATTTACACTGCTCTATTGGGCATAGTTTATATTAATAACCAGTTTAGTCAAGAGTTTCACACTGCTCTATTGGGCATAGTTTATATTAATAACCAGTTTAGTCTAGAGTTTCACACTGCACTATTGGGCATAGTTTAGATTATAGGATCGTATTACTTTTACTATAATTACGAAATGTACACCTAATGAGCTCATGACACCTTCAATGGCTGCTCATGACAAAAAAAAACAATAGATGTTTGTTAAATTTTGAAATCTTGGATATTTTCATAAGTTGAAAGCTTGATAATTATTTAATTTGCAATTTTTCAAAATGTTAATCGTATTCACAAGATCTATCGTCGTATCTGCGACCAAATAAATGAACAAACGAATTATAACACGATGCCAAATGAATCTTTAAGCTTCAAAATCTTTTAATAGTCGCCATAGCAACATAAAATAAAATCGTCTGACTTTATTAAAATGCCTTGTTTGTACTTTATTCGCCCTTGTATTGTGTCCAGAATTATTTATGAAGTTTTGAAAAATATTTTACCTTCATTTCAATGTCTATGATATATTTATGAGAATATGAATTTACTCTATGACATTTCGAAGCCAAAAGAAATCGATTCGGATGCAATATATGAAGATCCGTGAAATATATTTTTCAATACAAAGATACAAACTTTATGAAACACAAGGTCTTGTATCTTCTTAAAAGAATTCTTTTCAAATATAAAAGTTTTATTATTTCTTTCAAGAAAAAACAAAATTTTTCATTTCTAATAAAAATATTTTTATGCTTTAGTACAGATAAAAAAAATTTGTCTTTCAAATTTCTTTGTAAAATACCCTTTATATTCTCAACTTACAAAAAGGAAATTGAAATAATTTTTAAAATTTTCATTGAATCTTCGGAACTTTTTAAACTCCTACATATTTTTTTTCAAATAGAAAATTCATTCATATAATTTAACTACGCCACATAAGAAATTTATACCAGAAATTAACCACAAAATGCGTGATTTTTAATATTCTGATGCGCAAGATTTAATATTTTTATAAAATAAATTAAATAAGCTAATATTTTAGATTTATTTATTAGTTTGAATATAATTAGATTTTAGAATTATGATCTACTTTTCCCAAGTTTTGATTAATAATTTAATATAACAAATGTCATTGAATTGCAAGTTCGTTTTTTTTTAATTCTTAACCAGATGGAACAACCCATAGTGAACCCAAATTTATTTAAATAAATCCTTTAACTAAAAATTAAAAAAAGCATTTTAATTAAGATATATAAGTGCAAAGTGATTAAAAATTCCAGGTAATTAGAAAATGGAAGTATATTCAATTGCAATATTTCGTTTTTGAAAAACGTGGTTTAAGTTTAATTGAATAAAAAAGTATAAAAGATGAGTTTTTCTATTGATTGTAAGAGAAAGGTCATTCACTAAAACGCTGATCTTTTGCATTTGATGGATTAAATGTTTTTTAAATTCTCTCATTTTAACCAATTTAATTTAATAATATTAAAATTTAGCTGCCATTAGCTGCCAGCTAGTTCATTTGGAATACTTGCTGTGCTTAATTTAAAGCAAATCTCTTTTCAATAATTTGTCATTCATAATTCGATCAACAAAGTATTTCAAATCTTCAAATTATGAGACGCATAAAAGCCGCATTGTTTTAATAACTTTGTATGTATTCTTTATTGTGGAATTGTTTGTATTCTACCATTTTTAACGTAGTGGAATTCTTTCACATTAAACGCTCATAAAATTATAACTATTTATATAAATGTTCTTAAGAGCATGCTATCGTTTTCTATACTGCGTGTTTAATTCTATTTCTGAGTAGATAATATATATACAATACTCCAATACTCATGGTACAAAAATTGGTCGAACAGCAGCACTCAATTGTGTACAAACCATCATGCGAATATTCAAACTGCTTCATATAAAATTTTTGCCAAAATATTATTAGATTTGTTCAGAAGCAGCTCACCGTGTTACCAAAAGGTACATTCAGTTAGATGAGAATATGTTAAAAAATTTAAAAAATAGATATAAAACAGAGAGTTTAATCGGGTGCATAAATGTCACCAGATGCAAATTTGTTATGGCTTTTTTATGGAAATTGATATTTATATATTCCATATTAACTATTTTGAAAAACTAATTTTTCGATTACTATAAGAATAAAAAAAATTATATCTCAAATTATATTTCCTTTCCTTGCAGTTCTACTAATTTCAGTAATATTGTTAATTCAAATTGAGATGCTATATGTAACAATGCTTATAAATGTTATGTTGGATTTCAAACTCATTCATCAAAAAGTTCAATATCGTGTTTTTCCCACCCATTACCTTTTTAGTAGGATTCACACCTCTGCTTTTATTTCAGAGTACATATACATTTTTTCAGAGATATATATGCAAATATATGTAAAATGTCTTCAGTTATTATAAAACTGTAGATAAATCTTTAATTTAAAATCAATTAAAATGTGCATCACAGATAGTGGTAGGAAATTCGGATCTGAATGAAACGTATAGTTGTTCTGCAATACAAATAGTTTCTGTACAAATGTATAAGAATCAACCGTTATAATTTTAAATGAAGTCATAATTTTTGTGACTGCTTAAATAAAGTTCATCTAAAATAATTGACAGAATTAATTTTTCCAATAAATTCCGAAAATTGTGCTTTTATATCACAAGGACATTTTTCAATTTTCTGCATCAGGTAACAATTTTCACAACTTTTAGGCTACACTATTTGGTCACATAAGTTAAACTATCAGAATTAAAAGAAATTCTAATAGCATTTCCTCCAAATATCTCAACTTTAAAAAAATCACGTTTACACAAAAAATCCATTTTTATGGAACAATATATGGTTACAAACGCCACTTGTGACTTTTAGGTGGGTCTTTATGGGATTGAAAAAGCAAATACGCGGGAATCTTGATATTTCTGGACACTATACTATGAAGACTATTTCTATTACTTGCTAGTAACGATGGAATACCTATTTCAAAAAAATCTGAAGACAGCATCTTCCCCAAGCATCATTTTAGTGTGATTAACAGCATCTTCTGGCTTCGTGTATCATGTTAGTGTGATTACTTGATGAAATATAAAAATGGAAGAATCTTCTCCAAGCCTATCAAATAAGATACTCCAATTGGTCTTGTTGGTATTTTTTTTTTTGGACACGATGTTAGCGGAGTGATTTGATTCGACGCAACTATTGGAAAACTTTCTCCAAGAATATTGGTAGAAGGTTTTCGTCTTTTTTTAAAACTTTGAAGACTTATTTTATAAATATTTAGAACACCATAAACCCATTATTAAATGAATTGACAATGGAGTAGGAAAAATAGGCTTTCTTTCATTTTGAGCCAGTGCTGTTGTAGATTTAAACTTCAGAAAGGGCCCGCATTATATTCGTCGTCCTGTCAATGCTGGAGCGCTGCTCCGTGCTTTTGGTTTATTGATCAAATATTTTGTAGCTCTCCCTAGTTTTAACTATGAATAGTGACATCTTTTTTGGGTTTTTGTTTTAGAAACAAAATTCAGAAAATCAACCTGCAATTGAGAACAATACAGAGCATAACGCCATCTCATAACCATTCGGGTCATTGAACTGTTTTATGGGTATGTTTAAATAAAAATAAATATTTACAGAATTTACAAGCATATAAGAAATGATATTGAGATGAAACCGCTTAAAAGATTTTCAACTTTGAAAAACTATTTGAAATAATATGCTGAAAGATAAAATGTGTAAAAATATATTTTAATTTCACCTATTTTTATAACATATTAGATGAGGATGAAGTTATAAATATCAGATGGACAATAATTTGGTTAATAGAAAATGAAGAGAAACTGCTATATTGAGATGTGTGATAGAAGGCTTGCGGTGATTGTTTTTCGTCTTAATCTTTCTGAGTATGAAACTTGATATTAAGAATGTCAAGAAAACAGGATCCAAGGCAGGATTGAAATCCAGTGATGGTACAATGAACTAGTATCTTTATTCCGTATCATATACTGTTCTGTTTATCAAACAACGTGGCAAGAATATATATCTATTTTCATTTATAAACTTTATTATCTTGTCTCGATAGTAATTGCCATTGATTCTTTTAAGTCATTCTTGCTCATTGAGATATTTTTTTTTCACATGCCAAGAGATTATGAGGATGCAAGCCATAACATAATGAAGTGCGGTGCCAATCCCACCACCATTGTACAGGTCACTCTCAGACAGATTGAACCTTTTGAGGTAGGCAGGATTGAAATCTCTCCTATGGCAGGAAAACAGGATCCTAGGAAGTATTGAAATTCCGAGATCGTACGGTGAACTTGTATCTTTATTCAGTTCATATACTGTTCTGTTTATCAAACTCAAAATTCAAATATTCAATACACAATGGCTTTGTCTAGGTCCAAATATTCAATTTATATTAAAAAATCTTAATATAGTTATATATTAGACGACCAAATGTCTTCAAAATCACATATATCAGAATATTGAAAAACTTTCTTAGATTAGAAGGCGAAAGATTGAAGATTGAACTCTAAGCAAAATCAACATGACAATTTTTTTTATTTGTCTCCCAAGATAGTAAATTTCGATTATTAAGTTCAAAAATTCAACACATGATTACACTTCATTGCTCGAAATTATATGTGAAATTCGTCTAGAATAGTAATTTTCTTTTTTTTTTTTCAAATTTTTGTCAGTTTGAGGCGCAGAAGAATGGAACTATTTTTTAAAAAGCTAGTATAGCCACACAAATATTTCACTGAATGTAACTACTATGACAGGGAAACTGTATTGAAAGCTGAATTTATTACTTTCTAAAAAATTTATTGATTGATTCCAAGCAAATGCATACCCTCAAAACAAATGCATTTCGTGACCTTCCAACATGCAATTCTGCCTGCTGGAAGGTCAGGGAAAGAGTGAACACTATGAGTATGTTTATATATGTGTGTGTGTGTGTGTGAATATCTGCTATATAGTCACAGTTTGTTATTTTCTGTACATTATTTATATCTAGAAGCTCTAGCAACAATAAATATATAATTTAAAGGCTTATATTTTATAGGATTTTTTCTCTTATGCTGTGTAAATGTTAAACTAGATTTTATGACATTCGTTGGGGAAAATTTATAACAAACTACAAAAGAAGACTTTTCCAATTTATTTCGGGGACTTTAAGAAATATAAACATTGATTGTTTTCTAAGACTTTTACAATGATGTCCTAGACATGGCCTTTCTTCTAAATTAGAATTTTCTCCTTTTGTTAGAACTACATATAAGTTTTGTTAGACTTGTTGTTTTCTTGAGTTAGAACTAGATATAAGAAAAATACTTTGCTTCATGGCTAAAAACAATGTCCATTAGTGAAAGAACAAAACATATAAAATTGTAAACAAATTGAAACGAATGACATAGCTATTTTTTACAGTGGAGTTGTGATTTTTTTTTCATTTCACTCAGAATTATCCCCCTTCATATGGCCACAGAGACAGATAAATAGTAAACTTTTAGACCATTTTAGAGTTTGGACACTAGCAAATGTAAAGATAACAGAAAGTATTCCTATCATTTAATTCATATATAATAAAATAACTGTTAAAATGAAGGGACCTTTTTGAAACTTTTATTTTAAAAGAAACACACATTTGACAAGTTCATACATCTTCGAATTCTTACTAAAAATTAAAATAACTGTACTAAATAAAATATAAAGTAATGTTATTTTCATTTATTTCTCATAATTCAAACTTTTAAATTTTTATTTTACAGCTGTAATTTTTCAGAATTTTTCTTTGATTTTATGCCATAGATTATTAAGTCTTTTCAATGAAAATTGTGAAACATTTTTTTTAATTTAATTTTCGTAACTTTTTATGAAACAAAATCTATGAACATTTTTTGAATGCAAATTTTGTACGTAATGAATTGCTTATTAATGTTTCTGTGTGATATGTTAAAATTGTTTCATAAAATTATTTTAAAAAACTCTTAATGCTTAACTCTTAAACTCTTAGGCTAATGAATATGTGACTTAATTGAAAATTTTAGAACGCATTACTCATGGCGAACCAGCTGGTCGCCAAAGGTGGATAGTTATTAATAAAACTCAACTATATAGAAAAGATGAATACTGCATTTTCCTAACATGCTCAGATTATTTTTAATAATTATAACTGTTCGACAAAATTAAGTAGTAATGAATAACTGGAAGTATAGTGTGTGTGTGTGTGTGTGTGTGTGTGTGTGTGTGTGTGTGTGTGTGCGTGCGTGCGCGCGCGAGCGTGTGTGTGTGTTGGCGCTCTACAAACTAGACCGTTTGACCCACAGCTAACAAATTTGCTACGTGCATATCTTGGAGGTTGGGAAAGTGCATTGCTGAACCATTGTTTTAAAAAAATTGTTATTAAAATTTTGATTATTAATTAAAAAATAATTTTCTAGCCTAAAAGTTTTTTTTTATTTTCTCAAATGAGTAAGACTTCAGATTCTTCCCACGATAACAAGGTTAGGCTTAACACGTTTTCAACCGGTTATTTCAAACAATTGGGTTTATTTTCTTAATGTTTGATGCCTTTAAAATGAAATTTTCTTTATTAATCTATCTGTTAATGATTAATCTGATAAAATTTTGTTTAAAAATTCTTGATATATTACACAAATTAAGAAAGATATTCATTAATGTTCATAAGATTTAAATGCTCAACAACAAAAAAATATTAATTACAGTTTATCATTTCCACTTTGACTTAAAACATAAATTATATGGGAGTTAATAGAAAATTGGCGATATGCATATTGTGTTATGGCTGAAGATCTTTATAATATTATGAGGGAATTATATGACTATCAAAATTTGAAGCTTTAAAATATTTTATTGGATTTACATTAATTTGTTCAAATAGAAATTACATAAAATATTTAATTATGAAAACTATAACGAACATTAAAATTGACGAAACTTCTGATCGCCAAAGGCAGTTTGTAATAAATTCAGTCGACCACAACAAATCCTGTCGATACTGCTACGTTCAGTGGTGGTGGGGTGGTCAGCTTTATACAAGAAGAAGAAACTTGTAATAAATATAGCTTAATTGAAGACAAAATATATTGTTAGGGAGAAAGAAAAATACTAAAATGGTGATAATTTATATGATTCGTCAGTCATATAAAAATAAAATTCGAGTCTTTGCCTTAGTTTTGAAAACAGTTAAAAAGGAGTTGACTAAAGGCTATTAAAATACTGGGATTTTGAATAAGTACTCGTTGTTTTCTTTTGTAAAAATTAATTCTTTTTTTAAAAAAATATCTTTAAAAAAACATCTTACTTATCTTATCGTATTTTCTATCGCTAGCCACTACTTTTCCCCAATTTTCTAGCAGCATTTGAATTCCACGTCGAAAAAATGACACGTATTTTGAGGCTATTTGAATATCGACCCAGTTTTTGGCATCATCATAAGAGCTGTTCAGTCATGCCATGTGTCATCGATTAGAGCATATGGTAAGCGGAAAGGGGCAATGTTTGGTGAATACAGCGGGTAGGATAGGACTTCCCACTTAAGCGTTTTACAGATTTAGAAGAATCATTAGAAATTTAACTTCCCAAGAAGGTCTTTACCAGTTTTGCAATATGTGGTCAAGTGTCGCATGCTGTCAATTGACCTTGTCGTATCCCTGCTCGTATGACGACCGATTTTCCTAGGGGACTAGAGGGACTTGATCACTCCAATTTTAGTATGTAGAAATCTCCCGTGATGGTTTCATTTTGTGTGAGCAGCTCATAATAAACTATACCCAGCTGATACCACCAAATGTAGAGAATAAGCTTGGAACCATGATTTCGGCTTTGCTGAAAATATTAATGCATGGTCTGGCTTACCACCACGATTTTTTACCCTTAGGATTATAGTAGTATATCCATTTTTCGTCGCCAGTTACGATGTGATACAAAAAATATCCTTTCCCTTGCTGCTGTTGAAGCAGTTGTTCACGCGCGAGAAGACGCTGATCGACGCCTGAAATTCATATGGTGACCAATCACCGTGCTTTTGAATCATTCCTAATGCTTTCAAACGTTTCAAAACTGTTGTGCGTTCAACTTCTAATGATTATGCAAGTTCAACTAGTGTTTGTTACCAGTCTTAATGAATTAATTCTTCCAACTGTTCGTATTATTCAAACTTCTTCGGTACGCCAACCCGTTCTTTATAGTCAAAATCAAAATAAATATGTTTGAACCGTTTAAATCAATTTTTACTAGTTGTTTCGAAAAGAGCACGGTTGTCATAAGTCTCAACAAGAATTCTATGACCTTCAACTGCAGATTTTTTTTCTAATAAAATATAGCAGCAAAATTCCCCACTAACGGTCTTTTTTAGCACGAAATATGACATATTTAACACGATTGAAAATAATGCTGTATGCACATCCGCGAAATAACGTGCACTGAATTTCAAGCTTGTTTATAATACTTGCAAGCAGATACGTCACTATTATAAACTAACGCAATCAGTTCCAGTAACACAATCCGTTGGAAAACAGCAAGGACTTATTCAACTATCCAATAGATAGTCTAAGTTTCAGAATCTATCACGTTCTACTATACTGAATTCTATCAATACCTAGAGACTCGGTGGAAAAATGAGCCACCTTAATTTATTCTGCTGAAAATCATCGCATATGAAAATTAAGAATACCATTTTATTGAAAGATGCAATTAAAAGGCATTAAAATACATTGAAGTGTCTAAAATGCTCATAGGAGATTTTTTTTATATACTTATAATTTTAATTACACACTTCGAAATTTCCAAAAGTAACATATATTATTGATATCATGAATAAATTTCGAACGAAAAAAATGAATTGAGTACGTATTTTGTAATGTATACCATCATTATATAAAGAATCATTTTACTTTTTCTGTCAAATTTTTGTATACAAATTTAAATGTGTAAGATTTTGATATTCTCTGGAGATAGATTTTTTAAAAATTTCTCTGGTATTTTAAAACATATTTAAAGTTTCAGCCTACATGTTAAAATCACTTGCAATTTTCTCCACGATAAAATATTTACAGTCCACTTTCGTTAGAGGTTTGATTCCTTTTTGCAAGGAATTTTTCAATAACATTGAAATTATTTTATTAAATTGCATCTCAACCTAAATTTTCATTAAACTGAAAATATCGAAATGAATGAAATTTTTGGATGAGCTAAAGAAAAAAAATAGAATAAAAATTTTTATCTTTAAAAAAATTTGATTTTAGTGTTAAAAATAATTGCTAGCAGATAAGAGAAAAAAATGTTTATTCTTTATTAGCTTTTAACTTGTATTTTGTCATCAATATATATTGTTCTTATGATGTGAATGAAAATTCCAAATTTTATTTCAACCCTAGAAGTTCAAAACAATGTTTGTTTAAAATTTCGAAAACAATAGCTTCAGACTAATAAAATTTGTCTTGTTCTTTTTTTAATGAAATTTGATTTCGGTTTGATATATCTCTATTCATTTTTTATTTGTTGTACAAAATTATTGACACTCCTGGCATAGTTTTTAAATTTGATGAAAAAATATGTGTTTCCATTGGAAATTTTAAAGTTTGTTTTTATTTTAATACTACCCCCATTGGCACCTCGAAAAGAGGATGAGATGCTTCCGATATGGTGGTTGGATCCCTCTACCCTGGAGGGTACATAAATAGGCGGTGGATCTGTCTCTTTCATCGATAACGAGACATACTTCCTTCGGGAAGAGTTGTACCGTGGCCGGTGATCGCTCTTAGGACTCAACCATAGTTCCCACTAGTGTTGCTGTAGCGGCGGTTTGGTAATTAAGCTTAATTAATAATTCTTAATCCGTGATAAGTCATATCATCGACGATAAGCGATATCATTGAGGATAAACCATATCATTGATGATGAGTCATATCATTGACGACAAGTCGTATCATTGACGATAAGTCATATGGGGTCGGAAAGTGAATGATATGACTTATTTTTATATATGGATATGACCTTATGATCTTCTTAGTAAAAATCTTTAAGAATACATTAATTATTTTCAATAAATACCTTTTTCTTGATTATACGATAAACGATTCTAGCAAAAAGTTGGGTGGATTCCTTTTTATTTTCTCTGACTGCGCCATGCATTCACAATTGTTTATATCTTTATGCATGGAAGCGAATCACAAACAAAATTTTCAGATTAAAATATTATATATATAATAGC
The DNA here is from genome assembly GCA_026543055.1 of Argiope trifasciata. NCBI lineage: Eukaryota > Metazoa > Arthropoda > Arachnida > Araneae > Araneidae > Argiope > Argiope trifasciata. Next base: position 192,508 of record JAPMOQ010025279.1, read on the forward strand.
ATTTTAAGAATAAAAAGAAAGTGGTAAGAAAAATATTCATGCCGTATTTACTATTTTCATAATTATAGACTTCAGATAAACATATGGTAAACGAAAATTATAGCAAAGGGCGATGGATTGAATTATTGATAGTATTAATAGCTGTCTCGTATTTTCTCCCAATAGTAAATAATTACAAAATTCTCAATATTTGGAACAAGAGCCTCTACATTACTTCTATTAAGAACACGCCATGTTCAAAATAAGAGATAAAACAAGTTTAGTAGAGAAAACTTCATTTATTTTCCAAACCTTTAATATAGTACAATGCAATTATACACCTAGCAAACGGGTGTAGGAATCTCGAAAACTTTGGAAATTAATACTCTAGCTGAAGTAAGAGCGAAAATATACAGGAGAAAGCTAATTACACTCTCCTGTGCTTTGTGAAAGCAAACTCTAAAAGAAGGCACTTTTGGATGTGTTGATTTTCTATATTATTAAAGAGAGAAATGGAAATATCAAGGTAAAATATAATTATATTCATTAGTTTTTAGATATTTATTGTTTTTTACTAGTTTAGTAAAGTATAATTATACATAGAGTATAATTACACTTCTTTGTGTTTTTGAAAGTAAACTTTTAAGGAAGGTATTTTTTAACTTGTTTATATTGTCTATTATTAGTAAATGGAAAACTAGAAATATCAGACTAAAATTTAATGACATTCATTAACTTCTAGGTACAGAAAAAGTCAAACCTTTATTTTTGAAGAATTTATAGTAAATAAATTAAAGAATTGTAATAGCCTATAGTCTTAAAGTAAGCAGAATAGTTTAGAGTTGTTATAAAATGAATTACTGATTACTGCCTCATATTTTCTATCTAATTGCTGCCTCATATTTTCTATTAAAAATTTCATATAGCAAATTATGTTTGAAATTATAAAACTGAAAAAAAGAGCTCTAGCATATTTTGTTCTAATGTGAATATGCTACCTTCAAAAGGGAGAAGAAAAAAGTTTTGTTCAAAAAGATTTATGAATTTGTTTTTAGATTCCCCCTAAAGTATAGAACAGTTACAATCTTGGAGAATAAATATTTAGAAGCCTTTGGAATTGTTTAATTAGAGTTAAATATGGCAGATTATAATAATAGCACTTCCGTTTAATTTCAAAAGCAAACACCTCAGCATGCACTGTTGCTTTATTATTATCATTTATCAATTTATAAAGAAATTTATAAATAAAAAACCATCATACCTTTTACTAGTAATTTTTGAACAATGATTAGAAATCTATAGATATGAAAGGAAGTGTTTGTGTATGCACGCGCATATACGAAATAGTTTTTCAAAGTTGAAAATGCTTTGTAAATATTGGGTTGGGGAATAAGTTCGTAGCGTACCTGTGATCTTGAAACTTTAATCAATTAAAGATGTTACCTAGACAAATGTATTCCTAAAATTTCATTACGGTACAGTAATTATTTCTTGGTGGGATTTTTTTTCCATCAGTGTCTATTGAGAGAGAGAGACTCATTATCGATTATTTCGATTTTTTTAATAAAAAAGCTGGAAATTAAATAAAATTGTTATTGTTATTTTCTGAATAAATTATTAATACTTTATTAAACTTCCCATTAAATTTTATATCATATTATAAACTCACACATTTTGACTACAGAATGTTGAAAAACGCAGAAAATGATTATGTAATTCACCAACTAAGTTTGGATATTTCTCTATACGTTTCGTTAATTTTTCGTGCATTTTTTCAATTAGTTCACCCATTCATAAAGTAACCTTTATGGAAGAGCATAAGCTGAGAATTTTTGGACAGCTTTCTGTGATGTTTAAAAAAAGTACGAGGGGTGATCCAAAAAAGAAAAGTTTACAAGCAGCAGTATTTGGAAATTATAGATGAGAATATTGTTACCCAGAGTGAAGATGCATGGCGTTAGTTGAATTAGATCGATCGTTCGAGGAGATAGTGTAAATATATAGGCCTGAAAGAGCGTCAATAATGGTAAGACATCTAGAGAAGGTGTCGCACAGAGGTGGCATTCTATAAAGGGTGTTCCAAGATTATGCACCCATCAGACTTTCACTGAAAAATCGTTGAAAAGTACTTTGAAGTGGGGATGTGAAGCAATGAGTCGGCATCAGGTGGTGAAATGGAGGCGGACTTTTGAAGAGGGCAGAGCAGATTGCTGGAAACGTTCAATAGGGAGGTCTAGAGGAGGAGTCTAAAATAATGGTACAAACTTTGCAATCAGGTAAAGCTCACTATAATGTAGAATTATTATACAGGAATATATGACCATAAGTGACGTGTTAAGGCGCAAATATAAAAGACCACAGGTAGATTGTTTATTTACAGAGTCGTAACTAAATGATTTTTTCCTCAGCAATGTCTATAAAAAATGTTCAACATTGCAGTCGTCGATAGTAATGCAAACATCGGTGATGGGAATAGCGAAAAGATTCCCGTACGCATGCGGCTACACAGTATATTCGAACATTGAGTTCTTCAATGGAGTCTTCTTGTAAATGAGTGCTTTCAAATGCCTTCATAGGAAAATTTGAGACTCGCTAAAGCTGGCGATAGCGATGGCTATAAGATTGACATGCCACGCCCAATCCAGAGCACCCCAAAATTACCATCCAGCAATTTCCAGTTTGAGCCTTTTTTGTATGGAATCAAGCTTCTTTCTAATGAACATTTTATGATTCCCTTAATATGCTTTTTTCACACAATGCGTCCCTTCCAATCATATATTCCTATAGTGAATTATTTAGTTTCCCATTTCTGGACTTTTTTAACATATTTTAAATATCAGTTATTATTTTTTTGGTCACTTTGTACAAAGATTGTGTGTGTGTGTGTGTGTGTGTGTGTGTGTGTGTGTGTGTGTGTGTTA
>JAPMOQ010025279.1:195507-214794 GCA_026543055.1 Argiope trifasciata
GTGTGTGTGTGTGTGTGTGTGTGTGTGTGTGTGTGTGTGTGTGTGTGTGTTTCTATTGTACGAACATGGATCAAATATTTAATAAAATTGAAATTAGATTATACTCCAATACATTGGTCCTAATAAAGTAATTCTCCGCTTCAGATTTTAATATTTTCATACGAAATGTGCCTCATTAAACTAATGGCAATTTATGATTTTAAAGCTTCATTGCACCAGTAATTAAGAGTATTGAACTCAAAAGTTTTACCAGGTGTGTTTACTTAAACTTCACAATCCCTTTTCTTTGTTGAATGTAATTTTCTCAACCTAATTTGAAATGTGAAAAGAGACTTTCAGCAGATTTCCTGTTCATTAGCAATTCATTTACCTGTATATTACTTCCTTGAGAGTTAAAGATAAATACTTATGAACTTTCAGTCAAATAAATTAGAAAGACGTCCTGTGCAAATAAAAATAACACTTTCCAGTGGAAACTAATGATAAGCTATTAAATTAATAGCTCTGACCTAAATTCCCTTTGACTTTCTAGTCACCTTTAGTACATAAATGAAGTGTCAGGAATTTAATTTGTGATACATTTTAAGTTGTTTGGTTTATTCAATTTTCCAATGTAATTTTATTTGAAACAATACCTTCAAATACACTTTAATGGTATTTATTAAATACATTCGTGTGTTCGTTATTTATACTTTATTAGCTGTTTTCGTGACGAGCTACTATACTGAGAATATCAGCTGTATTTAATTTCATGTATCATGTACAACTTTATATTCAGGATTCTGTCAACAAAACATTTTTAAGCCTTGACTTGTAATTTATGTTAAAGGTTTATCATTTTTATTAATCACATTTACTGTATGGATTGTGCAAATGAACTTTACCAATGGAGTCGAGTTTCTTATATCATATTGTGATCAAAACATAAATATCAGCGTAAACTACAAAACAGTTCAAAACATTATCTTTTTTACTATTTTCGCGAGTTGTTGCTCATTACAAGCTTGGAAAATTGCAGCCAAACAAATGTCCATTTTACACGCTTTGTTCTCCCCGTTATTGTTCTGAAGTTATCATTTCATACTAAATTGAAGTTTTTCTACCATTTTGTGTTAACCTTTTCCCCCTGTACTGTTTTAGAAATAAGGAACTTAACCCCGTTGTATACCTCTAGGCAGCTCTGTAAGCAATCTTACCATGTAACGAGTGTGCACTTTATTTATTACTAAAGTACCAAATTTTTGACAATAGTTGCCATTATTTTCAGGATATTTTAAGTTTGAAGGACTTCAATGGAACGCTGTATTTATATTATATTTTATCTGCCCTTTAGAAATCCAACACAGGTACATTTATGGTGAAAGACTACATATACATTTTCTTTTATTAGTGAATCAAATATATATATCAGATAGAATGCCTTCAACACATAAGTCAAAAATTATATATTATAAGAGTAATAAATATTAACAACTCTAACATAAATCAGTTAATGAAACTGGTAATAAATTTGGCATAAATTTGAATAATAAAGTACATTAAGTCTTCCTGTAAGTAAACACTAATGTTTTTGTGTAAATTATTTTGAAAATTATTCTTTCAACTAAGAAAAGAGTTTAATATTTTAACAAAACAGGATACACTAGGAAGAAAGTCCAAAATGGGGGAAAAAAATTCGCTCATTACTCTTAAACGATGTGGGATTCTGAGCATTGTGGATTTAGGCAATGTGCCTTATGATAAACTATTTTTAATACTTTATCAATTATTTAGTTTCTCATTTCTGGACATTTTAACACATTTAAAATTTTTAGTTGATATTTTTATTTTACTCACTTTGTAAAAAGACTATGTTTCTATCTGTTTTAAATTTATTTATTAAAAAATGAAACTTTTTAAAAATTAGTCATAATTAATTAGTTAATGATTTCCTTATTTATAAGCAGTTGATTATTAGTAAAATTTCAAAAAAAATAATAAATTTCAAACGAATATAACATGAAAATTATTCCGCCGATATTGTTCTAATTCCAGTAATAAAACAAATGTACATTTATTTTCATGGAAAGTTGAGAATAGCATTACCATTCGTGATTTCCATATGATACTATTAATCTGGAGTTTTTGTTCTTTGCCAAATTTAGAATAATATTCAGAAAATTACATTACATTTCTCGGCCATAGATGTGCTGAAATTTATCTCGACGTTAAGCCCAGACTTCAACATATACTGTTATATATTATACATAGAACAAGTACTATACAGACACCATCACGCATATAAATACTTTTCAGTTAATTAAAAAGAGGAAATAAACAATATTCATTTTAAGAAACCATTATTCAACCATTTCAAATAAATTTGCATTCATACCAACAAAACTTCATCGTAACAAAATGTTAACAACTTTAAAACCAACCTACTATAATGTTTTCTTAATTAATGTTCTTTTAAAAAAATTTTGCTGAGTTAATTGACTCACTTATAAAATAATTAACTACTAATTTTTTGAATATATGAATTTCTTAAGATAATTATAAATATGATATATATCTATATCATATTCTACCATATCATAATCTATATATAATTATGAACTTAATTCCAAATGTATTAACAAGTACATTACATATAATTATGGTCTCCTACTAAGTTGAAAACACTGGTTGTCGACCACATTCGCGATTTTTTTAGTTCTTATTTCTGATCGTTTAGATTTTTTCTTTACAAAACAGTTTATTTTTTCTTGGAAAAGAAAGGCGTAACTCATCAACCAGGGTAATTTTAAACAAAACATATTTTTGAGCTAAATTTTGTCTTTAAATTCAATTTTAATTTTCATAAAAATTCTCGATGATAACTCATAAAGCATGATATCTCACTTTCATCTAATTCAGGTATTTACATTAAAATTTCAGTGTTTTTTAAAACAATATGGTCAATGAAATGAACCAAAAGCTTTATTTTTGGGAAAATACTTTTTATTTATACTTTTTCATTTTAGAAAATTTAAGCTGTGAATTTATGGAAAAAATGCATGTATAAGAATATTTTTACCCATAATTTCTTTGCATCTCAATATTGTTCTTAGATTTTGGTTCATTTCATTCATCATTATATTCTATAACTTTTGTGTCAAGAAAAATACACTGATGGGGAAAAAAATCCCAACGCCAAGAAAAAATTATTGTACAGTAATGAAATTTTAGGAATACATTTGTCTGGGTAACATATTTAATTGATTAAAGTTTCAAGATCACAGGTTGAGCCATTGGCGAGAAGAGCCATTTCAAATGTGACATGTTGGTACATTAGTAACCGGTGTAACCGCCAGAATTTTGAATGCAAGCATGCAAACGGGCATGCATTGTGTCGTACAGGTGTCGGATATCAGTTTGTGGGATGGAGTTCCATGCCTGTTGCACTTGGGTGGTCAATGCAGGGATGGTTAATGCTGGTTGTGGATGACGCTGGAGTTGTCGTCCAATGATGTCCCATACGTGCTTGATTGGGGAAAGATCTGGTGATCTAGCAGGCCAGGGCAACAGGTCGACACTCTGTAGAGCATGTTGGGTTACAACAGCGGTATGAGGGAGAGCGTTATCCTGTTGGAAAACACCCCCTTGAATGCTGTTCATGAATGGCAGCACAACAGGTTGAAACACTAGACTGACGTACAAAATTGCAATCAGGGAGCGTGGGATAACCCCGAGAGTGCTCCTGCTGTCATACGAAATTGCTCCCCAAACCATAACTCCAGGAGTAGGCCCTGTGTATCTAGGCCGCAGACAGGTCACTAGCAGGCGTTCACCTGGCCTCCTTCTAGCCAACTAAAGGCTATCACTGCGAACAAGGCAGAATTGGCTTTCATCAGAAAACACAACAGATATCCACTCCGTCCTCCAATGAGCTGTAGCTTGACACCACTCACATCACAAACAGCTGTGGTTTGGAGTCAGTGGAATGCACTGTACAGGGCGTCTGGCTCGGAGCTGTCCTTGAAGTAACCGATTTGTGACAGTTCGTTGTGTCACTGTGGTGCCAACTGCAGCTCGAATTTCAGCTGCAGACTCAGTACGATTAGCCACAGCCGTACGCCGAATACGACGGTCTTCCCTCTCAGTAGTACCACGTAGCCGCCCGTAACATGGTCTTCTTGAGGCAGTACCTTCCCTTGACCACTGCCGCCAATACTCATACACAGTGGATATATTCCTGCCAAGTCTTTCAGCAATATCGCGGAAAGAAAACTCACCTTTTCGTAGCCCTACAACCCGACCTCTTTCAAATTCAGTGAGTTGGTGATAAGGGCTTCTTCGTCTTCTCAGTGGCATCCTTGACTAATATTAAACCACTACGTCAAATCTCAACTGTAAATAACGAACCTTACAGCGCTTATTTAAAGCAAACTTCATTTGCATGTTCATAGTGTCGCTACTAGCGCCACACTTACGCGCGTAGCTCGAAATTTGAATCGACGTCATCTTTCAGATGTATAAACACGTCTAACGAATTTCGTTTATCTAGCAAAGCTCCTTCCTAGTGTTGGGATTTTTTTTCCATCAGTGTAGGATTACTGCATTACAATTTTATGAAGAGTATTAGCCGTTTTAGTTACATTTCATTAAAATGTACTACATTCTTTTTATTTCTCAAAATTCATTATATTTTCAAAAAAAAATTATTTATAATGTATACATTTGACAATACGTCTAAAAATCATTAGTTTAAAAAAAATCCAATTTCGCAAAATTTTTCCTTTGAACGTAGTCGGATATCCTAAGCAAAATTCACACAAAATCTGTATATCATTAAAATTAAGACAATTCCTGTGTTATAATGTCTATAACCATTCCTTAAGCTAACATTCACACGTCAATTCCAATGGCAGGATCTGTACCTTTGATTGAACTACAGCTTAGAACTTAGATAAACTCAAACAAGAGCTTTGATTGATTCTATCTACAGTGAGATTGTCAGGAGTGGATGTATACCATATCAACTCTATTCAGAATTAGATTATAGGATGTATATAGTTCCAAATTACAATAGCTTAAGCTAAACATTCACAAATGACTGAAAATAAAAAGTTATAACTTTTATACATTTATTACATCATTTTATTTAGATAGAAAAAGAGAAAGGGGAATTGTTTCCTAATTACAATAAGATACAGATTTTACATACAAAATTAACTGCACTGGTTTCCCTGAAACTTTCTCGCATACTTCCTAATAAAGATTTAATCTCAGAGAACGGCTTGCACGGCATTGACATACAGTAGTTACAAAATAATTTATGCCATCCTTGGCAATAAATCTCTGTCCTGTTGTAAATACTATTTGAAAATCATATTTGTGTTTACGACACATTTTTTTCCGAACGATTGAAACAAAAATTTAATACAAAGTTGCATAGTCGCAATTTCCCAAACTAGATTTTATATTCTGATTTGAGGGACAGACACTCAACTCCTTTTGGATTTAGCTAAAAATTTGATACTATGTGCACTATATAAGTTAAAATTCTACCAATTTTTATCTAACTAGCTATCCCCTTTTTTTGTAATTATCGTCTTTAATTCGAATAGACGTAAAGTCAGATTTTGTCTGATCAGAATTGTAGTAAATTTGAAATAAGTCTATATATTCTATGTTAAATCCATGTACCAAATTCATTATAAAGCCTTATAGAGCTATCTTTTTCACTATCAAACAGACGGATGTCTTCAAAAATGCGTTTTTACGAACTCACAAAAATCTAAAACATGGAGATTTGTTAAAATTCCCACTTCAAATTTTTGTGCTATTATAATGCTTTAAGTCACAAGAAAGTAAAAAAGATCTTCATGTGACAGCTATATTCACTCCAATTAATATCTCCATTTCAAATTAAACTAAAGCTATTTCAAATTCTAGAAATACGATCAGATGACGGCGTTTTGATAGTTGATAATATGAATTGGGTATTGCGTAAACTGCTCTACAGTTTTGCTTGTTAGCATAACAAAATGTATGAAGTCAAGTATTCGCACTTATTCAATGCCATGACAAATAAATAATGACACATTTAAATCATTTCTCAACTTACAAAAATTTGTCAAAATAAGCAAGGATTTATTCTACAATTTCCACCATATGAACTAGAAAACCCCAGTTTGATATTGTAAATGCTTCGTTTTCATATTGTAGCACGTTAATTAGTTTTTTCTATTAAATCAGTGAAATTTTTAATTAATAATCCACCGATAAATTACTGAAATCATGAAAAATATTCTGTTGAACAGAATTTTTTGTTCTTCTTTTATTTTTGCTCTGATGCTTTTTACGAAGGATTTTAATTTGGCTTTAAAAGCAACAAAATCAATTTCTTCCCCAAATTAAAATACCTTTCTTAAAAGAAATATAAGGAATAAATAACGAAAATATAAGGAATTACATAGAACTAGGAATATAATATTTAAGATCCCTAAATACAGTATAAGAAACCTGATTAACTGGATTCTTTTAAAAACATTTTGCTGGGAAACCATTAGGAATATGTCATATAAAAAACGTTAAAACAAAATTTTATGTCACCAATCAATCTGAAGAATCAACAAGTCGCCAGATATAATTAACTTAATTATAGATCTTCTTCTATATCTATCTATCTATACTTATAATAAAGCTCAATGTGTGTGTGTGTGTGTGTGTGTGTGTGTGTGTGTGTGTGTGTGTGTTGGCGCTCTACAGGCCAGACCGTTGGACCTACAACTACCAAATTTGGTACATGTATACCTTGGAGGTCCGGAATGTGCACCTCTGAGCCCTTTTTTCGAATTTTTAATTAGAATTTGAATTAATTAAAATTTAAGTGAAATTTCGACGTTTTTCCGCTATAACTTCCGAAAATATTATCGCACAAACGGGATTTTTACATCAATTTAAAGATTAAAAAATTAGCTTTCTAATGGTATTAGTGTTTTAATGTATAACTTAAGCCTCTATTTTTAACGAATTTTTAAAGAAATATTTTGACCATGTTTTTTTGAGCACGTGACTGAATAAATAAAAGAAAACAATGACGGAAGTTGAAATAATAAAAAAAAATCATCGTAAATCAAATCTAAAGAAATGATACTTTTAACACGTGACTGGATAAAATAAAAGAAATATAAAATGTGATATTTTCTTTAAAATATAAATGCAAAGCAAAGGTTTCTACAATCGTTTGCAATATCTATATCATTAACTCAATAAATCTTCTTTATTTACGGTAAACCTGATTGAATTTAGATAGAATATGCATTGAAATCCCGACTTATTGGCATATTTATGTAATCGTTTGCAATATCTGTATCATTAATTCAATACTTTTTTTTCCTTTTCTCGCTTTCTTTAAAAAAACATATTTAATATTTTGGCAACATCATCGATTTTTTTTAATATTTTGGAAGCATAACCTATGGTTAAAACTGACTGATTATAAAATTAAAAAATATTATTAGGCAATGGTGTACTTTTAGAATTTTCCGTCCATCATCTTAAAGAAAATATTAATTTCAGGTCAATCAATGCCCGGAATGACTTCAAGGCTAATAAATATGTGATTTAATTGAACCTTTTAGAACGCTTTACTCATGGCGAACCAGCTGGTCGCCAAAGGCGGCTAGTTATTAATAAAAAATACATTTTTGGCCTTTAGTAAAGCATCTATTGGAAAAAACATCCCTTTAAAATTCTATTTTTTACAAAGAATCACTTTTGGCCTTTAGTAAAGAGTATTTTAAGAAGACTTTCCTTTAAAAATTCATTTCACTGAGGATGAAGTAGGTTCCTGCAAATTGGGTTTTCAAAAAGTAGTTTATGTTATTTTAAAGTTTGGAAAAAACTGCAATGGTCAGATGGTGAGGCAATTGGTTTCAGAGGAAGGGTTCCGTATTTGAACTACGGCTCAACCGAAGGCCTTTCATGTCAGCGAGATGGTATACTTTGAGCTCCTAGGATCGAAATGCCCTCCACCGGTAAGTAAATGCGTTTTGAAATGTGATTACTGGACAGTCATTTAACTATGTTTCAAAAATACAAAGCCAGCCTATACTGCTTTAATTTGCAAAGGATTTATTGCGACGCCATTGTATTATGTCTCTTGGATTGCAACTATGACGTCATATCCCTTACGACGAAGAGATGTAATGAGATGATCTGATTGATCAATCATTGAGTCATTATGTACTTGTAAATATAACGAAGCAATCTCCTGTGAGTTTTACGGTTGCTCTGAATAAATATGCTTTATTTTTCTAATTGATGACTGAATTATTTTCTAAAAACAACTCGACATCTAGTAGATGCAACTTGCAGAGTTGAAATTTGATTTTGTTTCATACAGGGTTTATAGAAATCAAATCACAATTAGAATTAAAGAAAATGAAACGATTATTAGAAAAAGAAAATTTTTGCCTAATGATACACTGCTTTGTATATATTTTATACTTGAGTTATTTTTAAAATAATAGTCATGCTTGTTACAGTTTTTATTTTAACGGTAATATGAGCAATTGTATACCTTTATCCTAGAGAAATGTCATCTGATATTATAAAGAAGTAAACAGGAAATATGAAGAAAACACATTGGCACTGTTGTAGTGGAAGATTAGTTCTCGCTTTCTCTTCAATTTCTGCTAGTAATTCGTTAGAAACCAGGGACCAAAATCCATTTATTTTTTCATCAGGAATATAGCTACATCCTTCAATAGAACTTCGCATCCATCAAATTCCCATCGAATCAGTGAGTTTTTCCACAAACTTCACAAATTTATCTCTTAATTCCAATTTCTTTTTTTATTTTTAGGATTAAGAACTTGCATATTATGGGGTAATCAATTTATATCAAGATTTAAAATTTTACGATGTAATCGAAGAAATACTCACCAACCTAATGGTTTTTACTGTTTGCCAATGAACTTGAGCTTTCTGAGGTTCGAACTCAGGTCCATTGTGTACATATTCGCTTAACATAACTGCAAGACAAAACACTGTCCCTAGGTTGTTATCTGGCTTATGAACTTATTACCACATTACTCCCCCTGTAGTGAGTCTGATGTGAGACGAATGATATTATCACTGCAAGTGTTTTTGGCGGTAGGCGAACGTTTTAATCGTGCCAAGCATTATAGTGGGTGACGAACGTTTTTTATCGCGCCAAGCGTTATGGCGGGTGGTGAACGTCTTTGTCACGCCAAACATTATGGCGACTTTTGGTACAGGTAGAGGGAACCAAGAAGATTGAGTTGCTAGTTCAGAACCAGGTTCAGCAATGTGCATTTTTGAGGCTCTTATCTGGCTTATGAGCTTACTACCGCAAACTAAAGTAGACGTGCACGTACGAAGTTAAGAACTCAGCGTTATCCAGCCAAAATTTAAAATGGTTCTTAGTTTTTGGATAAATAAACATACACTTTGTAAGTTTTTGAGCCTGCTGCAATTGAATAATAAGGGTCTCATTCGAAGCTAATGATTTTTTAATATATTTAGAGTACCACCGTAAATCAAAATACATTACATTATAATTTTTTTATTCCAGAATCAATGCTCTCTGTTAATCATCTGCGAGGCAGAGTGACATGTCTTATGTCAATTTCACCAGAAAGAAATTAAATATTTGATAGTAAAACAGCAATAATTTTTCATTTGAATATGATTCCTTCATTGATTTTTTTCTCAATCTGAAACATCGTTGTTAAATAATGATACTCATTATTAAGTTAAATTATGAGTAATTTTGGCTGCCTTTTCTACTAGCAGTTTTTAATGATGATCGACATATAAATTATGACATAAGTTTTAAAATGAAATCTCGAGATAAATTTATGGGCTTTTAAAAAGCAAAATTGCAAGAGGAAGAAGATCATTCTAAAAATTGATAATTTCCTCAAATTGTGAACGAAGATAAATATTTTTTATTCAATTCCAAACCCAAATTACATTTTTACTGAGATTAAATAGTAGAAAATTCAAAGGCCGAAAAAAGAAAGCAAAACTTTTTGAAATTAATTTTTGCCTTTCCAAGGCAAAAAAGATTTATCAGTAATTTTCTGACTCTTACAGGAAGTGATTCCCAGTTACCGAAATAAAACTTTGGAATTTATTTTGAAAAATACGTTGAAATTTCTCTTCCATCTGATGCCTAAAATAGTTTTGTATTATAAAGAAAAATATTAACCAGAAATGAAAGTAATATCATTTTCTGTCCTTTTTTTATACAAAAAAAGACATATTTCCCTATTTTATTATGTTATATATTTGTGGTTATATATCTAATGACTTCATTGCACTTTTATAAAAAACACATATGACAAACTTCACTCAAACTTTTAACGTAAATTTTTGCTGAATTCGATTCGCTTCCTATTTGTACAAATGGAATTCCATCAATGATTTTGTATCCATGTCTTAATATAAAAGAATTTTGAAATTTTGTTCATTTATATATTCTTGTTGACTACACCTGCTTTGATATTTCCATAATTTAGTTATTAGTTCAGTGAATCATATTATTATACGTGGATAAAATTTTGTTTGATGCTACTTGTTGGAGCATATATAAAATTGCCTAAGAATTACATACAATTTATAAACATGAATCCTATTTAAAGAATAGATATAAAATAATTAAAATAAAATGTTCACGTCCTTATATTTAATATAATTGGTTTTACAACTGATTTTATTACTTTTATTTTATTAAACAAAAGCAAACATCTTGAGACAGCACTAATGATAATGATTAAAAGAGTTTTTGTAATTTTAATAAGAATTTTAACGGCTAATTACACAAATTGTAAAAACATTTTGAAACAAAATGCATTCTCGCAAATTTTTCAAATATGGCTGTAATAGAAAAACGATCTAATACAGACAGCGTTTCTTGGGAGACGAAAAAAAATTTTCTAATAAAATATATATTTCTACTTAAATGTTAGAAAAATTTGATGAAATTTAGGTTTTTACTTCAGTATATGGCAGTAAAGCCGGTTTATACTGGGTCAGTTATAAACCGGAAATGGGCAGCGCATGTGTGGAAAGGCTGAAAAATGGTGTTTGGTCGATGGCATTAAAATTATCTCGATGGAATAACAACATGAAACTGTATTACATTTTTTCCCTTATTGATCTTGCAGAATTTATAGAATTCAACGACAAAAAAAATACCTTATCACAAATTAATTCCAACTTTTTTTTTACTTTTCTATTACACTTTGATGGGAGGTGATTTTTTTTTTTCAATTTATTTGTAATTCCTTTTCTATAATTTTTCAAACTTAGATATATTGACGGGGTTTTTTTTAAATTTTGCCATGTTGCTTTTTGTAGTAAATATCCATAATTTTAATACATACGCTGTGAAAAGAAAAAATTCAGGCATGCTAAAATGGTAATTCATAACCAAACGAAGAATACCTGAATCTATCTTTTGGAATTGTTGCAAACAGAAATCAGTTCCTTTCTGCACATGCGCAGCCTACTTGCCTTCTTATAATTGGCCATGTAAACTCGGCAGCATATTCCCATTCCCAACCCCAATTCATGTATGGAGGAAAATTGAGCAATATCATTGGTTCTCACCGCCACCAACTCTGTGATGAGAGTGTGACGTCATATTTCTTATCGTTCAGATTTTCAGCACAACTTGTATTTGATGAATATTATTACTAAATCGCATAAACTGAATGAATACAATTTAATTCATTGCGCTGTTGTTATACGCATATATTGATATTTGTCATCGATATTTGTATTTATAATTTTCCATTTAATAATATTTAAAATAATGTCCTGTTATTTAAGTAAGGAAGTATTTTACTATGTCGAAAATTTACAAAATATTACCTTAATTTAAACCAAAATCGTGTCTATACATCTCTATCCCACTGCTCCTAAATGCCTTGGTCGATTTTAATTAACTGCACGTCTGATTCTTTATAAAAAGAAAAAAAGGCCATTTTTTAAATGCAGATATCATTGAATTAATTAGTTTAGCTGAAAAATAATATGTAAGAAAAAAGAATAGATAGGCAAATAGATACCTTGTAACAAAGCAAATGGCAAATTTGTTCACAAATTACGATTAACAATCAGTACCAGCAATAAGAACTATAACTATTTCGAAGTTTTACACTTTCATCATAGAGTGGGTGATGGTGCGAACTAATGATGTTGCTCACTTTTTGTCCATACATGAAATAGGGTAGAGAATGGGAATATTTGGGGACTTTTTTTTGGATTTTTAACACTTTTTGTGGGTTTTTTATTTAAGACCTAATAGATAAAACATTAGAACCGTAATGGATAAGGATATCTCCACAAAGAAGCTCTTTCCAGTTTCTGAATCTTTTCTAACATAGTCTAACATTTTCAAATCCAAATAATGTGTGGACATGGGAGATTTCCTGCATATTTCCAAAGCTTTGGAAGAGCTCAAGAAAATAAATGCATTTGTGGGGAAATGGGTACAGTTTACTACTATTTAATGGAACGTATGGATGTGTCAGAGTTAAGGAAGGACCTAAATATTGACAATAATGATTTAAGTACAGTACTGATGGTACCAGGGAATCTCAAAACCCTGAAGGATATGATGTTAAAGATGGACAGTTTCATTCCAACTGTTTGAGAGAGTGCAGATGGGGAGGAAGACAGCTATTTACTACCCCGAAAGGAATGTCAGTTTGACTGTTCTGTCAATGTAAGGCTAGACAATACTTATTCAGCAGTCGACCACCACAAATCCTGTCGATACTGCTACGTTCAGTGGTGGCGGTGTGGTCGGCTGGATGCAAGAAGAAGAAGTCTAGAATTTTCATTGCGAAAAATTTAATAATTATTATTTTGATATCTGCATAATATTCTTAGTGCTATATTATCATCTTCACAAATTAATAATTTAACAAATTAATTATAAAAAGTTATCAAAGGAATTAAGCTTTATTCAGCTTGTAATCATTCCTACCGTAGCATTTAAAATCTTCTGGCTTTAATAAAAAGATATCATTTATAATTGATTTGCCATCCCATTGTTTTCAAAAATTTTTGTTCATTTTTTTAGAATATATTATCATTAGAGCAATATCTATTATATTTATGGCCATATGTATTTCCACTAAAACATTGCAAAATGGAAAAGATCGAATTGTAGGCTGCATCTACATTTAAACTAAAACTTCAAGGAATATATATCTCAATAGAAAGATATAAATTTTCCGAAACACAAGGTCTTGCATCCTGTTAAAAGAATAAGTTTCAAATATAAAACTTTAGATATTTCTTTCAAGAGAAAATAAAATGTTCCGTCGTAAATAAAAATACTTTTAAGTTTTAAAGTTGAGGAAAAAAATGAACACTTTGAAATTCTTTGAAAAGAATTCTTCTCGATCTCAAAAAGGAAACTGAAAACTTTAAAATTTTTATTGAATCTTATGGTGGAGTGAATTTTTGAAACAACTTAAATGTCTTTATTCCAAATTGTGAAAACGTCCATAGAATCCAATGATGCCGTAAAAGAACTTCTTGTACACGGCATAAATAAAAAGGAAGTTAATACTTTCCGGAAATAAATTAAATAAAAACAACTTCTTAAGACAATATTTATTTGTTAGATATATAAAAGTATCTATACCTTTTAAACTTTTTTCTGCTTCCATTTCTTTGACTTATAATTTTAAATTATTTTTACTATAGAAACTTGATATCACCTTTTTTAAATCCACTAGCAGGTAGTGTCACTCCTAGGGGAAAAAATTAGCTAAATTACTTCGATTTAATTATAATTATATTATTTTGATTAACGATAACGTGATACTTGTGTTTGACGGAGCACCTGGACTCATCGGTCCTTAATCTGTGAGACCTTATAACTATTTTATTAAATCTAATTTAAAAGTTGATTTGAACATGGATTTTCTACTACTTGTAAGCTGTCGAATTTGTTAAGGAACTGAAGTTAAATAAATAAATAAGTAAAACAAAGTACAAAAAAATTAAAAAATAAAATAAAGGGGAAGGATAATTTATCTGTTACATTACTTCTTTAAACCAATAAATTATTTCTGTTATAAAAAAAAGTTTTAATAAAAATTCTAATAACTGTCAGGTCTTGCCCTTTACCTCTATCATGACACCTGAGATAACCCTCATCCTCCATAGAAAGTTTTGGAAAAAAATAGTTTTTAATAATTCGTCCTTCAAAAACAAAGATTCATAAAACGTCGTTAAATTCCTTATTGAATATGGAGAACTTTTCCACCTAGATTAACTCTATCAAGTTTCCGGTACAATATTTTCATACTCCTCATATTTTATTCATAATACATCCTCCAAGTACTGAATTTTTATAAATGTTTTAATTTTTTCACTCGTACTGTACATTATCATGTTCATTCCTCCATTTTTATTGTTCTTCAGATATTTTTCATTATAGTTTTTATTATTTATTACGTTATATGAATTTGTATTTTTTCATTATCTTTTAATATTTTATCAATATGATTTGCATTTTATCAATGTTTTTTTTTAAATTTATTTCAGTGTGATTTTTTTTTTTACTTTTTTTCTGCTTTTTAATGAAGACCCCTTACATCTATACCAAATCGGAGAAGAGCCACCTGAGCTCTAGAAAAGGAGCTGTGGTTTTGTGTTAAGTGTTAAAATAACTGCCCAAAAACAACACAATAAAGTTGATACAAACCAATAAAACATAAGTGTTTAAAAATAAAGACACAGGCTACATAAATTCAGTTCATATATTTTTATTATTGTATTACTCCAGCCGGGCAAATAACTTTTTCACTTTTTCATTTCATTTCATTTAAATTTCAGCTGTATGATTTTTTTAATCAAAAAATCACTAAAGTTTTTGATTTTATATTTCAGGTAAATGAAACTATCATTTTTTCCATTATTACCCAGAAAATATTTCGCCGGAGAATTTCATTATCATGAAAAAAATATATCTTATAATAGTAATATCCAATTTCCGGCAATAGTTCCAGTTTTGTAACAAATACTTTCCTTTTGACTACGGTCAGCAGCTGTTGAAAGCTATTTGAAATTCATAAGCTTGCTTTTTTGCTTGACTGTGTAGAGAAATACAGTAACCGCAAAAAAATCGATATTCGAATATGGATTAATAACCTAGGAAAATGCAATAAATTTAGTTCAAATACTAAATTTACGGCAAAGACTTTGACAAATTACTATGTTTTAAGCTTCTCTGAATGTGAAAATCTTATTTCTGGAATGTGCCAGTCTGTCTGTCTGTCCTTGACGATGATAACTTTGATAACAATGATAACTCGGAAACGCGTTCAGCTAAACTGTTGAAACTTGACATAAGGTCTTTGGATAACAATGATAACTCGGAAACGCGTTCAGCTAAACTGTTAAAACTTGACATAAGGTCTTTGAATAACAATGATATCTCGGAAACGCGTTCAGCTAAACAGTTGAAACTTGACATAAGGTCTTTGCACTAAATTTGCAGAATATTATCAAATTGTGAGTAAAATGTGTTCAAAAGAAATTCCTTGAGTTCGGTTGTTCAAGTATAAAATAGTATGATAACTACAGAACTAAGAGATCTAGATAAGTAAGATTCGTTACAACAATTTAACATCTGTAGTGTAGTCACTTGCCAAATCCATAGTCTGTACTTTCAAAAACTGTAAACGCGATAGTTCCAAAACATATGAGACAATATGTATGAAAATTTGTACAGAGTTTTTTGACTTCAAATGCAATTTTGTATCAAATCTTTGTTTCAGTTGGTTGAAAAAAACTGGTAGGAATCATAATTTTGGTTTTTGGATATTATTAACGCAATGTCAAAGATTAATCACCAAAAACCTGCTAGGGATTCGGCAATAGATTCATTAAAATTACTAAATTTAAGTCAAAGATTAATATTTCTTAGCTATTATATATCAATGATATGTTAGACATTCTTTAGACTGAGAAGTTTATTAGAGAGTATGAAAGACTAGGCCATTGACTCTCTTTTTTCCATCTAATACTGTAACAAAAGAAGCAAGGTATATATAACTGCTTATCACTAAATATCTTAAGACTCTTCTCGTGCTCACAATATATTTCTTGGATTATAAAAATTTTTCTTTTAGAAAATTTATTCTAACAAGTTTTCTTTTTTAGTATTATTTAAATTAAAGTATTAATTAAGTACTTAATAAACTTAATATTTAATAAAATGTATGAACTCATTGAACTTTTCTTAATAAAGGATTTATATGTTTAGTTAATAAATTATTGTTAAATGTTTTAATTATAATATATCAAAGAAAGTATACAGCCAAGGAATTTAGAAGGCAAAAACATTTTTACCTTCTCGTACGTGGAATATGCTCAGAGAAACTTTTGTAGCTGTTAAAGCAATCGAATTGGAGATTTTGAGCCCATTTCAGACCCAGAATCTGGAAAACACGGTGGAAAATTACACTGGTGGAAAAAAAAATCCCATCACCAAGAAAAAATTATTGTACAATAATGAAATTTTAGGAATACATTTGTCAAGGTAACATCATTAATTGATTAAAGTTTCAAGATCACAGGTAGAGCAATTGGCGAGAAGAGCCATTTCAAATGTGAAATGTTGGTACATTATTAACCGGTGTAACAGCCAGAATTTTGAATGCAAGCATGCAAACGTGCATGCACTGTGTCGTACTGGTGTCTGATATCAGTTTGTTGGATGGAGTTCCATGCCTGTTGCACTTGGGAGGTCAATGCAAGGACGGTTAATGCTGGCTGTGGATGACGCTGGAGTTATCGTCCAATGATTTCCCATACGTGGTCGACTGGAGAAAGATCTGGTGATGTAGCAGGCCAAGGCAACATGTCGACACTCTGTAGAGTATGTTGAGTTACAACAGCGGTATGAGGGCGAGCGTTGTCCTGTTGGAAAACACCCCCTTGAATGCTGTTCATGAATGGCAGCACAACAGGTTTATCACTAGACTGACGTAAAATTTGCAGTCAGGGTGCGTGGGATAACCACGAGAGTGCTCCTGCTGTCATACGAAATTGCTCTCCAAACCATAACTCCAGGAGTAGGCCCCCGCAGACAGGTCACTAGCAGGCGTTCACCTGGCCTCCTTCTAACCAACAAACGGCTATCACTGAGGCCAAGGCAGAACCGGCTTTCATCAGAAAACACAACAGATATCCACTCCGTCCTCCAATGAGCTCTAGCTTGACACCACTCACGTCGCAAACGGCAGTGGTTTACGGTCAGTGGAATGCACTGTACAGGGCGTCTGACTCGGATCTGTCCTTGAAGTAACCGATTTGTTACAGTTCGTTGTGTCACTGTGGTGCCAACTGCAGCTCCAATTTCAGCTGCAGACGCAGTACGATTAGCCACAGCCATACGCCGAATACGACGGTCTTCCCTCTCAGTAGTACCAGGTGGCTGTCCGGAACCTGGTCTTCTTGAGGCAGTACCTTCCCTTGACCACTGCCGCCAACACTCATACACAGTGGATACATTCCTGCCAAGTCTTTCAGCAATATCGCGGAAAGAAAACCCACCTTCTCGTAGCCCTACAACACCACCTCGTTCAAACTCAGTGAGCTGTTGATAATGGCTTCGTCATCTCAGAGGCATCCTTGACAAACATTAACCCACTACGTCAAATCTCAACTGTAAATAACGATCACGAACCTTACAGCGTTTATTTAAAGCAAACCTCATTTGCATGTTCATAGTGTCGCTACTAGCGCCACACTTACGCGCGTAGCTCGAAATTTGAATCGACGTCATCTTTCAGATGCATAAACACGCCTACCAAATCTTGTTTATCTAGCACAGCTCCTTCCTAGTGTTGGGATTTTTTTTTCCATCAGTGTATATCTAGTCTTTTATATATAAAAAAAAAGCCAGGCGACTGAAAATTAGTATATAGCCATGACAATTTTCATCTTGGGGTATTTATAACCAGGATTTATTGTTAATAGTTTTATTCCTATTCAATTTTTATTGAAATCCCTTAAGAGTCCGTCTATCTGTCCAGCTTTTCGAATATAAATAAACTCTATATCTACGAATCACAGAGCAACACAGATAAATTCGGTTCCCGGGATTGTAACCTAAAATATAGATTCGTATCAAATTTTTCAAAAAAAAAAGCAAGGAACCACAGGAAACCGGCAGTCTACAAATATGTATGTTTGCATGTCAGTAAATCTTTAATTCAAAAATCAACTTAGTTGTACAAAAATGAGTTTCTCGCTTTGGCATCAAAAATTATCTAAATTGTTTATTGTTTAATTTTTATTTTTATTTTATTTATTGTTTATTAATTGTTTATGTCAGAGGATTTATTGTATTTAGCAATCGTGTAAAAGTATTAATTTAAAATTAGGAAGTTTCAAATACATAAAATTCGGTATGTTATCTTGTGGCAATCACATTTCTGTTTCAGTCTGCTTTAAAGTGTGTCAAATTATGCATTGAGTTTTCTGGTGATTGTATTTTATTTGCATATTAGAAATTAAATACCAAAATCGCTCGATATATTTTGTAAAAACGCAAGGTTCTTGCCATACAGGTATATTTCATAACTACTGTTTTCCAATGCCGTGCAAGACATTCATATACACATGAAAAGTTTGTTGTTAAATTTTTAATAAAAGCGTTTTAAGACTTTCTATAGGTTCACAAGCGATACATTTCTACTAATGTTTGTTTATTTTTTAGAGTTTGTTTAGTTTATTTGTAACATTGTTTTAAAAAATTGGAACCAAAATTTTCTGAATCATCATTCTCTAAATCGGTTACTTGCCCAGTTGTATATTTCTTTGATGAAAAGGATATGATTCAGTAGAATATATTACGATTATTTTTCAATTTTTGTTTACAGCCCTTCTTCTGAAAAACAGAGAGGTATCCTCGACTGCGGTTAAGAATTTTCATTAACTTATTTGCATCATATGAAAATATGAAGAAAAAGGCCCATATCACGGAATTTTTTTTTATTTCATATTTAGGTGTATAATTGTAGAAAAGTAGGAAAAAAATAAGTTTTGAGCATTATTTGTGAATACTTTTGTTCAGTGTGGTAATATTTGAAATGTGGGATGCATATAGGTATATAGTATATAATATGAATATAGTATATATCATATTATACGCATAGCATATAATATGGTGCCTCGTATATATATGCTCCAGAGATAGTGACCAGGAAAACCCATTTTATACGATTAATTACTATAAATCCTTGCTTCTAATTA
>JAPMOQ010025279.1:215194-234631 GCA_026543055.1 Argiope trifasciata
TAATTAGAAGCAAGGATTTATAGTAATTAATCGTATATTTTCATGTATAGATAATAATTTATTACAACTGGCTAATTTAAACAGTTTGATGCCGTTTAACGTCATGTATAAAAGAAATTAAGAGGAAGAAAAAATATGAGGTTAAAGGAGGAATATGAAAATGATGATTTTTAAAGAATCGTGAATCATTTTTTGAATACCTTGAAGAACATTTTAATATTAATGCAAAGACTTATTTCTAAAAGTGGTTTTTCAGAATACTTTTTCACGTCATATTCTACCCCTTGCTTAAAGATCATTTGGCGAAAAAATGTAGAATAGGTTTATCTTGTTCAAAACTTATCTTCAGTTTCATAGAAAATGGAAAAGCAAGGATTTTAAAAAAAATTTTAGTCAAAAGGGCAAGTTAACTTTTTCAAGTAACGTAAATAGGAGAGAAAAGACGAGCTGAATGGGAAATAGAGTTTTTACTAGAAGTAAGAGCAGTACTTTTTACTGTAAACGCGAGCTGGTAAGTCTTACTTATTTTAAAGTGCATTTATACTTCTTACATATATCTTACTCCTGTCTCATTAAATTTAGTCAGTGTTGACTTTAAAAATTCATTTTTCCTTTCTCGATTTTTACTAACATATACGCAAAATATATTTTTTTATTAAAAAGCAAAAAGAAGCTTTAGTGAAGTTAGGGAAATAAATTCTGAGACTACATAAAATTCTGAACTAAAACGTTGAATTTTCTTCAAATTGTTAAGTAGTACAGAATATTTTATTTATAAAAAATGCTGCAATTCTTGCAACTCTATGAAAATAATCTAATTATATGTGTCTACACCAAACTTAGGACTTGAAGGAGTTATAAAATTAAGCAACAACATGTTCCTTTTACTAAATTTTGAGAAAACATACAAAAAAAAATATTTCACAGAAATAGAGTTTGCTTTTATGTTTATAATAGAATGTTTATACTTTTGGTTTGATTTTTATATTTAAGAGGAACTAAAACTTTTCTTACATTTAATTATACTAATAAAAGAATGTTTATCGAAACTACATTTATATTTATTGAATGTTTATTGAAAGATTTTTATATCTATCATTTTTTACTTTCTTTAAAATATTCTATTCTACATTATTCGTCCTTATAATGTATTTATATAATATTTTCTGAAATTTACCATCCCATGTCATCTTTTGTACACAGTCATAATTTTTTAAATCTTATATATTACTTAATAATCAATGTACGCCTAATTTTTTATTAAAAGCAGTTATTATAATTAAAGCAACAACATATTTGCTTTATTAAATGCAAGAAACAAGCAAAAATAAAATATTTCAAAAAAGTAATATTTAAACTTTTGATTAGAATTTGGTTTTTGCTATGATTTTCATATTTATAGGAAATTAAAACTTTTTATACATTTAAATTTACCAATAAAAAACGTTTATTAAGCCTTTTTTATTTCTATCATTACCTAATTTTTCTTTATTGTGAAATCTTATAATAAATTTTTTCTGCAATTCACTATCTTATGTCCCCTCTTGTATAGAGTCATAATTTATTAAATTTGATAGATTAATTAATAATTAATTTCTGATAATAATTAAATATAATACATCGCTGAAAAATTAGAAAGCAAAAAAAAAATTAATTCCAAAATTTCATCCTTGCAATGGCAAATATAATTAAGACAAATTAAGATCAACAATAAATGCATCTTAATGTAACATCAAAATAAACTTTGTTTTTTAAACTCTTTTTAAATATAACTCTTAATTTATTTTTTCTTATTTTTACTAACTATTGATTAGTTTTTGCTTTATTACATTTTTAAAGAAGGCACTTTATTAAAAAAGTGCCTTTTATCGAATGAAATAATAAAATCTGGAAATAGATCTATATTGTAAGAAATATTCCATTGTTCTGCATTTAGCTTTAAGAATAGGTTGTTAGAAAACAAGATTTATATTAAAAAAAATCGAAAAAATAAAAATTTGAAAAAAATATAAAAAATTAAGAAAAATGCACTTACTTTAAAATTCCAGTACCTCCTTCAATAAAATATTCCCCCTTAGTAATAAAAAAATTCAAAACCCAATCATTATTCTTAACAAATATTCTTAACTTCGATACTTATTTTCCTCAGATTATATTATTAAGTAATGTTTTCTAACAAATAGTTGTGTTGTAAAATTTCCAAAAAGATATTTAAAGCTTTTTACCATGTTTAAATATAACATTTGCATTTACTATCAATCTTACAGAAAAAGCGAATAAATAATCACAATTATTTTAACAAGCATTTATGAAAAAGGGAACAGTAATTTCTGCATTCAGATGCAGATTTTAGAAATCAGCAATGCTTTTTATTCGACAACCTGACTTTTTCAAAGGCAACAGTTTATGGTTATTTAGCCATTCAATTTCCTTCAAAGGAACGTTCTATTCAAATGCAGATTTCAGTTCCAGTTTATTTGGGATTTTTCGAGTAAACATTTTGTAATATTTCTTCGCTTGCTTTTGTAAATAAGAAATGCAAACATAGCCTAGACATTTCTAGAAATGGAACAGCATATCATAAAGAAAATAGAATAAATCTGGCAGAATATTCAGATAAACTTTTCGATTTGCTGAACTTATTTTCCATTCTTTGAATAAAGTTTTAGTTTTAAAATCAATTTATTCAGTGCATTATAAAAGTGCTCTATTAACCTAAACTATTTTATAATGCTTTAATATTTTACAAGTATTTTTCTCATGTAATGAATATTGGTTAAACAGCAACTTTTGCATACAATTCATTCAGTAACTTTTATTTCACGACAAAAGGCTTTCAAATTTGTGGATAAAAATATAAGATTAAGATAGATATTTCATTCTTAAATTAATCAATAAGCAAAATAGAATGAGAAATGAGATGCCTGGATTATAATACGAAATTATCTAGCTAACTGTGCAGAAGTTTATATAATCGAAGTAAATTATTAAATATTTGCTCAGGTTTGAGGTCTTATATGTCTACAGGGGAAAGATGTTCACTAAATTTGACATATTTTTATTCATTAAGTGATTGGGATTTAGTTTAAGGGTTGACTCTATTTACAGCGTGCATTAATCAAAATCACACTACAAATGCCAAATTAAAATATACTTTAAACATGTAATTTAAAAAAATAAGTCAATTCATCAAAGAAAATTATTTTAAATACTCTTATTCAATAATTACAATTAATATAAATATGCATATACATATGAAAGAAGCACAATATTAAGTGGCAAAATAGAAAGCGAATTTCCTTACAATTTTCCATTTTTGTTTCTATATATGGCTTTTGACTACTATTTTTGTTTGTTACTATTTATTTACTATTTTTTTCTTTTTGTATCTAATTTATGAAGCTGATGGTGGTCTACAATTTCCCATCGCAAGAATCAAACCCTCATTCTTCACCCTCACGTGAAAAATATTTAAACCCTCGCATTTTACTGATTGCGCAACTGCTGATGATTTCAATTGTCATTACAAACTATTGAAACACTATTTAAAGTATTAAAAATTAATTTAATTTAATTAATGAATAAATATTTTAAAATACTACCTTAATATCAAGTGTCATCCCCCCCAAGTTTCAAAAAATGTATTTGAACTTGAGTGCATGGTTAAAAAGTATTTTATTAACGATTGAAAATTTGAACAAGATACATGTAGTGAGAGAGTCAACAAACAGTAGAAATTGGAAAAAGATATATCTTGAGAATCAAATCCATTTTCCTGTAAAACAAACGCTATAAGAAACTTGTTTAAAAACGTTTAATAATTTGAATTTTGTTACGGCAGTTTGGATTCCAAATAATGCTACAATAATCCAGGTCTAACATGAGCACAATATAAAATCATGAGGATAATTTCTCTGAAACATTCCCTAGTTTTATTTACATCCGGAAACTTATCCTCTAAGGCTAAAATTTAAATTGGAAAAAAAGTTTAAGAACTGAAACAGTATTTCTATTAAATCATCTTTTCTAAAATTATTTTATGAGATAATGTTTTAATATTACTTTGAATTATTATTTACTAGCTGCCTTTGGCGACCAGTTCTAAAATTTTCTATTAAATCACATATTCATTAGCCTTGAAGTAATTCCGGGCATTGATTAGCCTGAAATTAATATTTTCTTTAAGATGATGGACAGAAAGTTCTAAAAGAACACGTTTTCCTAATAATATTCTTTAATTTTATAAATCAGTCAGTTTTAATTATCGGTTATGCTTCCAAAATATTAAAAATGTGTTTTTTTCGGTGATGTTACAAAAATATTAAATATGTTTTTTTAAAGAAAGCGAAAAGGGGGAAAAAATAATGATACAGATATTGCAAACGATAATAGAAATGTGCCATTGGGTCGGGATTTCAATGCATATCCTGCCTAAATTCAGTCAGGTTTACCGTAAATAAAGAAGATTTATTGAATTAATCATTTAGATATTGCAAACGATCATAGAATCCTTTACCTTCCATTTATTTTTTTTTTAGAAAATATCACTTTTTATATTTATGTTCTTTTATCCAGTCGCGTGCTGAAAGCTGTATTTATTTAGATTTGATTTGCAATGATAGTTTTTTTTAATCTGAACTTCGTCATTCTTTTCTTTTATTTTATCCGGTCACGTGCTAAAAAAAACATGTTTAAAATATTTCTTTAAAAATTTGTTAAAAATAGGAGCTTAAGTTATACATTAAAACTCTGATACCATTAGAAAGCTAATTTTTTAATCTTTGAATTGATGTAAAAATCATGTTTGTGCGATAATATTTTCGGAAGTTATAGCGGAAAAACGTCGAAATTTTGCTTAAATTTTAATTATTTCAAATTCTAATTAAAAATTCGAAAAAGGGCTCCGAGTTGCACATTCCCGACCTCCAAGGTATACATGTACCAAATTTTGTAGCTGTAGGTCCTACGGTCTGGCCTGTAGAGCGCCAACACACACATACACGCACACACACACACACACATTGAGCTTTGTCATAAGTATAGATTACACCTTCACTCTCTTGTATATAAAAAGAAATATTGTAATCGTCAAAAACTTATAATTCGAGAATTTTATGAATTTCCACATTTCAAACTTCCCTGAATAGGAGAAACTTGTTTTTGGCTTTATGTTTGATAATATGATAACTCAAAAATAACTTGAGCTTGAGGCATGAAATTTAGTATATACTCTTGACAAATAATTTATATGTTTTTAAAAACTTTGAAGAAAATTAGAGAAAGTTAATTTGTCTATCTGAATCTAAGATAGCACAATAACTACAAAAAGAAAATAAGTAGATAAAATTTGATACACATATTTAGAAATTAAAAGTCTAACATAAGTCTGAGTATCTGATTATCTGTATTTTCGTGTACTAATAAAGGTGATAATTCTAAAGTGCAATGACTTAAATAAATACAATTTTATATCTCATCTTGTGATATTTTACAAAATATTATGTATACTATTTTCTTATAGTTTTGGGTTGAATTCCAAATTCTATAAAACGAAAAACAGGTATTGATATCAATCAAACACACAGATATATTGATAACATATCACAGATATTGATAACATCCGATACTGTTACACGTCAAACAGCATGTGGTTGGTAATATGCAAGTATCAGACTTATTATTCTATGTTATGAATTATACAAATGTTATGTTCGGAACACTAGAAATAAAAATCTGAGCATTGCGTTCAATACTCACAATTTTATTGAAGAACTGAGTGGAAATTAATAAAAATGTGATAAAAAATTTTGGGTATGACCATTATTGTGGGTTTAAATATAAAATTGAAGCTGCTGACTTTCTTATTTAGAGAGGTTTAGATAAAAATATTTAAATCCCTATTTACAGTTTTCTAAACACTTATATTCTTTCTAAACCACTGATATAGATTAAAATGGATTTCCCCACCAATTTTCTAAAATCTTTTATGAAAAGCAGAGTTTTACAAATAAATTTACAGATATTTACATAACGCTTTGTTAAGAGATGAATCAGTTTTGAAATGGAGCGAAAGCGTTTACAATTTTCGGAAGGGCTGAAGTTTGAAACCTCGATCTATCTTGACCGAAGTTTCCTGAAGTTTGTTTACAGTGTCAAACTCCATTTATTTTTCCTCTGATTAGTCGATAAATCCATCATCCAGCAAGAAAGCGTCAAAAGTTTGAAAGTATAATAAAACAACAAAAGAAATGCTTAAGTTAATTATGTTAATTATCTAAGCATTAATTAAAGTACTCACCTTATCAAAATTATATGCAAATATTTAACAGTTAATGTTAACCCTAGAATTAATAGAGTCATTTAAAAGCATCCAATTTTCTGGTAGTTTATCTTCCTATGACAGCCAGCAAAACTTTTACTCGTTTAATATTCATTAAAATGTAGAATATTTTATTTTCGTACCGTTTAAAAAATCATTATTTTCTACAATCTTTCACACGACTGTTTTTAATGCTAATATGTAATATTATATAAATATCCTTCAGAAAGCAGCTCAGAAATTGATATACTTTTAATTTAGTTAGTGTGATAACGATTTTTAAGCTGAAAATCTTTATGTAAATTGCTCAAAATAGAAGTCATAATTCATCAAAATCAACAATAGATGCTATCAAGACAGATAGAGACTGAACAAAAAAAATATCAAACCTAAAACACCATCTTTGATGCTTTGGATTATAAATTCAAGTTTCTAATGTTTTCCTAGAAGAATTTCCAAGACTGGTATTAAAAATTATTGTAAATTATTATTCTTAGAAAGAAATAATTTATAAAAGAAAAACTAGTCTTCTATTCGGTAAAATAATCTTAAAACGCGTTTATCTAGAAAATAAAATCAATAAAATTTTCATTTTAAATTAATTGGAATGGTAATCTCGAAGCTTTTCGCACATACTTTCTAATATTATCCTTAATTCACTCACATTAAATTGCAGGTCTTGGGCAAGTGCTTAGATTTTTATTTTCAAAGTCCGACATGTTCTGAAAGTGTCATGTGTCATAGTAGAGACAATTTTAAGCGTCTTTTTTTTAACCCATAGAAGAAAAAAAATCACGCTTAACTAAAATATTAATTACATCACAGGCAAAATTTCATTCAAGTAGTAGCATTTTTGAAGTATATATGAAGCAATTTTGAGTGTGTATAAAAGCAAAAACCAACATACACTAATTATTTGAAGAATTTGTCACAAAATTCAACAAATATCGAAGGTATTTAAGGTAAGCTACCCTCTCAGGATAAAACTGTGCACAAAATTTCATTTATATAAGTCACTACATTTTTGTGTAATCGCTGTGTGGAAATAAACAGGAAGATAGTGAAACTCTTAATGAATTTTGTTTAAAATTTGATGCAAATTTACAAATTAATTGTTAAAGTTGTATTCCAAACTTTTTTTATCTAGATCGTTACATTTTGTAGCTACTGAATTCACTTGCTCATTGACATAAATATATGCTTCTTTTGAATGTATTTCGCTTAGATTTTGCGTCCTTGACTCCAATATATAGATTTAGAGTCAAAGTCATGTGTTAAATTTTATACATCTAACTCAATGAGCTTTAGTGTTCTTTGTCAGGAATTTTTTTAACACCCAGGAAGATTCAAAATATGGAGATTCTATAAAATCTCGAATTCAAAATTTTAACGAATTCAATACTTTCTCTTTGCACATAACCCTAAACGAGAAAAGTAAAGAAAGGGAAATCATTAAATTTGAGTTCCTCTTTTCAACAAATTGTTTTTCACGTTTCTATATTTTTCCATTAAAAGTTTCTTCAAAAAAAGGTAAAGAATGAATTCAAGCACTTAAACTGTGGCCTGTTAATAATCTCATGGTTATAATCTTTTACTCATTTAATTCCAGAAATACTCCTTTTACTCAGAAATTCCAGAATTCTCAATTGCTAACACATAAAAAAAAATTAAACAGACTTACTATGAAATAAAAATTTTGCCACCTTCCACAATGTATCCATTTTATTTTATTTTATTTCAAACTTTCATTTCTAACAATACTTTTTTCCTACTTTTAACTACTTTCAATTAAGAATTGGTTGAACAAAAGAAGGATTTTAAATGTATAAGCAATTGATTCTTCTATAAGTACTTTTTAATAAGTTTCACTTTTTTTATTCTTTTAAAATAAAGCAGCGAAATTAATTCTCCCAAAGTAAATATTTTTACAAGATTTCAAAGAAACTTCTAAAAGATAACAGAGATGATTTTTATCTTCGATAAAATGTATTTACTTTAGAAATTCTTGAAATATAAATAGACTTTCTTGTAGCTCTTAGCCAAAATTTTTAATAAGTACATTGAAAAATAGTGTAGAGATATATTAATAAGCGTTATTACAAACGATTACAATTTATCCTACAAATTTCAGATTTTATTTTCAAATTTTATTTTTCAAATGATTTTTAGAATATTATAAATGATTTTCAGATTTTATTTTCAAATTTTTACTTTACAATAGATTTCCTGGATATTATGATTGACTTTCAGGTTTAATTTTCAAATTTTACTTTACAAACAATTTTCAGAATATTAAAAATGATTTTTATTTTTTTGTTTTTGTTTTCAAAAATGAAATCTGGACATCATACCAAAACAATTCGATGTAAAATTTTAAATTTTATTCACTAATCTTTCCTTGGTTTAGCTAGAATGTAACAGCTGTTTCATTCTAAGCATAGCGATTTCACGTTATGCAATTTGGAGGAAAAAATTCTTAAAATATGATAGTGTAAAATGCGAAAATTGTATGAAAAATTATTATTTCTTTCTTTTAATTTTAAACTGTCTTTTTGAGCTCTTTGAAACTGAGTGAGTATTCAAGAAATTATTTCTTTTTTAACATTGCATTTATTGATAAATTAAAAAATGTGAATAAATTCAAAAAATTAAGCTTTTTTAAATATTTAGTTGGATGAGAAATACTTAAGAAAATTACATAATAGACATATGTGGGCTAAATATGCATAATATTCTTTTAAAAATTAATTATTTCAGAAATTTTTAATTTAATTTCTGTCACAAATTAATTCATTAAATTCATTTTTATAGTATTCAATTATTCATTTATTATCATCACTTGAAAACATGATCCTGCTTTCGCTAGGAGGTTTTGAATAATTGAAGGCAACAAATAACTGAAGTTCAAAATCGCGTAGGCAATGAATAAAACATAAATGGCAATGTTTATAAACATTTTTAATTGCATTTTTTTACCTGCTGTTACCAGTATTGCAATATTATTAAATATGATTCTTTGAAAGCAGATACTTTTTAAAACGTTGACCAGCTGTTAGCGACATGGGGTTTCCCCCATTGTAATACTATGGGGCTGTAGAAGATCTCAGACGAAATCACCTACTGCACGTACTCAGATATTATGACTCAGTCTTCATTATATCTCGTAAACTACATATGTTAGGAACATGAGGTTTTCACCATACTAATCTATACAGGGCTATAGAAGATCCAACTTGGAGTCATCTACAGCGCATGCGTAGATGATTTTCGTTATATCTCGTAAACTACATATTGTTACGAACCTGTGGTTTTGCTTTCCCGCGCTAATACCGTCATCATAAGGAAGACAGATTGACAGTAATTTGTATTGAATAGTGAATGGGTGTGACGTCAGAGGTCCCAAGACTTAACGACAAACTTGACAACCATTTGGCGACTTGGCGACTTTGGCGACAAAATGGAAAGTACCCGAAGCATCGAGAATTTTCCCGATCCGTCCACCAGGAGCCGAGATACATCGAGAACGCTCCTGATGGGCCCAGAAGGTGATAGCCCCGCCTACCGTCGGTATATATAAAGCAGGCGACGGTGTGAAGGGTCGAAGCGGAGCAGCGGCGAAATAAGAAAGAGGACCTGAAGAAGAAGCAAGAGGGGTTAAGCCGAAGTGCGGCAGTGGAGAGAAGCCGAAGCTGAACGGTCCGGTGTTCAAGGAAGAAGACAAGTACTGTGGCGTAATTTATTGAGAAGATCTAGAGATAAGGAGGTCTTGAACTGAGGAGTCCTAATGGAGGACTGCTGTGTGGCATATACTGACGAAGTCTGCGTCGTGTACCATAGTCCTTTGTGTCGTCGTCGGGAACGGAGCTGTCCTGAACTAAGGAGTAGTCCTGTTGTGCGAAGTAGTGAGTCGATAGCAAAGGCACGAAAAGATAGAGGAATAGTTTCAGTCTGTTCTGGAGAGACCCAGGTGGTGTAAAAAGAATCCCTTAAAGATTCCCTCTCCGGCTGAATCCTGTCTGAAAGCTCTGTGAGCTGTGGACATTGCCACTACAGAATTTCTGCCTGTGGACTACTATCTGCGGTGTGCTGTCCTGTGTGTTCGTCTCGGTTGTAAATAGCTATCTCCTGTACATATTTGTGTTGTGAATATTTGTCGTCTTTGTGATGTCATGTCCCCGTCCTGTAAATAAACGTCTGTGTTTTGTTCGTCAACTAAAGGACTGACCATTTTGTGTGTCATCATCCTCTAACACGATACGCAACCACTATTTACGAGGTAAAAAAAACGAACCCGACGGATTTTAGGATATAGGAAATCCGTAACAATATGTTACAGACAATGAGTTAACACTATAGTAATTCTACGAGGCTATAGATCTCTTATGGAGTCCTCTTCTGCGCATGCGCAGATGCCTTTTATTAAATCTCGTAAACTACATATATTAGAGACGTAGGATTTTCACGGGAGTACCCAGGGGGCTCTATAAGCTCCCCCCCCACTAAAATGTTGGATCCATTACGCATGAGCAGTACGGATGCTGCTTAATATTGGTCTAAAGAATATTGGATACATAAAACAGAGTTTCTATAGGTCTCGGGATGTCGATGACATCAATTTCCGGTCAGAATGGAAGTTGTTATATCTTAGCTTTTGTGCAACGTGGAAACGAGTACTAACCGTCTAAACATTCTTCTCGATTAATAGAATCGAATGACATTTTTTACCAAAAATCTTATCCCGATAAAGTTCAAGAAAGGGACTCGAAATTTCGAAATTCGAGTTACATTGCATTTATTCATATCGTTGGATAATACTTGCCGAAATGTAAGCATCGATATAGGTTTCACGTTGCTTCTCCTAGTGATTTGCGAGATGCGGGCTCTCAAATTGATAAAAATTAGAATTTTCGAAACTCGTTTTCGAATTTGTTTTTGCAGAAACTCATTTTTTTACGACTGGCATCGATACACTCTACTCAATGTCCTTTATCGAACGATGCTACACTTACGTCGCTTGCATTATTAGGAGCCGAGGAACGGAAACAAAAACTGAAAACGAACATAATGTTGTTTTTGTTTGGGAGGGGTTGCAGCTCGATATCGCGCTTGCAATGAATAAATCTTAAATAGGGTAACCTAATAATTCTCGCCTTGAAACCTTGCAAAGAAAAATGGAAGACGAAAGAGCAAAGAGAGATCGGTACAAGACCTTCAATCATCAAAAAAAAAGGACGAAAATTTTAAATTAGAAGCTGATCGAATTAAACATGAAAGTAAAATATCTTTACATCTGGAATATATAAAGGCAAATGCATGCAGTGTGTTGCAGATTCTCAGTTGCAACACTCAACTTCAGACACAGAGCGCGTCCATTTGGATTCTGAATCACAACCTTCAAAGTTGAAAGCAAAACGTCTCTGTTTCGATTCTGAGTTTCAAATATCACTTTCTGATTCTAATCATCGAAATAAATATTCTCACCTGATAACTTGAAATTTGGGATAGCAGAATTAATAATGGCATTTACTTTTTATTTATTTATTTATATTATGTTATTTATTTATTTATCTGATTCGTTTATTTATATTTTATTCTCTTATTTATATTATAAAATAAAAATGGCAATAAAAGCAAATTTTTAAAAGTTAAATTATAAATTTTTTAATTAAATAATTTTTTAAAAGTTAAGATTTTGGTAATGTTTGTGAGTTTAAAATAATTAGAAATAATTAATAAAATCGTTCAATATTTTCGTTTGTGCACTGAAGCTGCATAATATTATTTTTATTAATTAATTTCTTCAACCATTTAAATTCACTTACTGTTGCAAACGATATATTTCAGTCATTTATAGTATGAAATTCCTTTATTTATATAATTAAATTATTCATTCATTTATACATTTATATTATTATTCATATTGTTACGAACCTGCAGGTTTGCATTCCCGCACTAATAATGTCATCGTACAGAAGACAGATTTGCAGTCATCTGTATTGAATAGTGCCTGGGTGTGACTTCAGTAATCCCAAAGCTTGGCGATAAAGTTGGTGACCATTTGGCGACTTTGGTGAATTTAGTGACAAAATGGATTATACCCGAAACATCACGATTTTTCCCGATCGGTTCATTAGGAGCCGAGATACATCCAGAATTCTCCTGATTGGTCCAGAAGGTTTTAGCTCCCCCTTCAGTTGCCATAAAAGGAGCCAACTGCACGTGGGAAGTCTGGAATTGAGAGGTCTAGAAGAAGAGTCCCTGCGCGGAGAAGTCGTCGGGGAAATATCGAAGCAATGAAGGAGTTTTGAATTGCTGTGTGTGCCTTATTCTGTCATCGTATGTCTTGTGTTGTAGCCCTTTGTCGTCATCGAGAAAGGAGCATTCCTGAACTAAGAAGTAGTCCCGTCGTGTGAAGTTGTGAGTCGGCAGTAAAAGCGAGAAGAGACAGCGGAAAAGTAATTCAGCCGTTAGAAAGAGACCTACGTGACAGCAGACAGAGTTCCTTAAAGGTTTCCTCTCCTACTGAATCCTGTCTGACCGCTTTGTGTGCTATGGACGTTATCACTACGGAATTTCTGCTTATAGGCTACTATCGTTAGCTACTGTCTGCAGTAGAGTACTGCGGTGTACTGTCCTGTGCGTTCGTCTTGGCTGTATATAGTTGTCTCCTGTACACAGTTGTAAATATTTGTCGTCTTTCTGCTGTTCTGCCTTAATCCTGTGAATAAATGCCATCTGTGTTGTGTCATCTACTGAAGGACTGATCATTGAGTGTGTTCATCTTCTAACACCATACACACCCACTATACGAGTAAAAGAACCTAGCGGTTTAGTATTAGGATAGGAAATCCGTAACAACATTATTTTATTCCTTTATTTGTATTATTAAATTAAAAATGTGGTTATAAAAAGATTTTCATAAAAAATTAATTAAAAATTTTAGTTAATTTTTATTTGTTGGAAATGAACTTACATTATTATTCATATTATTTAATTCATCTATTTGTATTGTTAAATTAAAAATGTGAGCCTAAACAGATTTCCAAAAAATTAACTAAAATGTTTGTTAATTTTTATTTGTTGGAAAGGACGAGAAATATTTAATAAAATCATACAGTAGCTTCTTTTGCAATATTTCTTTTGATTTAAAGACACATAATATTCATTTTATTAATTAATATTTTTAGCTATTTGAATTCAATTTCTGTTCCGTACGATTTATTTCATGCAGACTGAAAAAGTTTTTTATTGATTTAGAATTTTTTTATACCTATATTTCAATTACAAATTAAGTTTTTAAATAATTTTAAAAAAAAAATGCTTAAATTATTTCTTACTTTTTCAAATAAAATTGCAAATGATATTCTTGCCTACTAAAATGTAACTTCGCTTATATTCATCGTGAGATTGATTTTGGAAGTGATAGACTCTTTCTTCTATAAAGTGTTTTCCCAAATCCTTTCACAAAACTCTGATTATAATAAATGAGAAACGTTTCGATTACTTTAAATATAGTAGCTCAAATTTTCATCTGCCATTTTCGAATCTGGTAGGTAGCAACAGATAAACTAATATCTCACAAACTTTAAATATTTTCAGTTGAATTAATTCAAGTGCATTTAGAAAAAACAAAAGTGTGAAAGCAAAAAGAATTTGCCACGCATTAATACGCGAAGTGAGACTTTTGAATATTCATGGAGTATATAATCGAAGCAGTAATCAATATGAGAGGATAATCTAAATTACTCAATCCAATATCGTGCATCAAATTCTTACTCTTTTCTATATTATATATCCAATCCTTACTCAATCCAATATTTAATAAAATGAGCAACCATTTTAATAAAAATAGTTTTAACCCATTGGGAGACTTTTCAAAAAATTTTCTAGCATATCGTCAAATAAATATACTATCACAGAAAACGTCTCGCCAAGCATTGGCATACAACAGAGGTGTCCAAACTACGGCCCGCGGGCCAAACCCGGCCCGCGGAGGGTTTCGGATGCTGCATGGCTCTGGAAGTTGGCTTTTTTTTTTTTGCAAATGTTGTGACACACTTAAATACCTTAAAGTTCCAAGGGCAAAACAATTTAAATTGCGATTTATACTCTCACATTAAAGCATTTCGAGCAAAACTACAATTATTCGAAAGTCAAGTGACTGAATGTAATTTTACGCATTTTCCGTGCTGCGACGAATTTAATAAAAAAACTGAAGAACAATTTCCAATTGCATTTGCAGTAAAGATCATTGCCGATTTAAAAGAAAAATTTCAAAAGCGATTTTCTGATGTGGACATGAATTCAAAAGAAATTCGGCTGTTCCAAAATCCATTTGATTGCAACGTTGCTGAAATTTCAAGCCAGCTTCAAATAGAAATTATTGATCTTCAAACAAACGAACAAATCAAGGACAAATACAAGGAAGGAAACTTAATAGATTTTTATAAATATTTGGATGCAAAAGAATTTCCAAATTTGAAGAAATTTGCTCGTAAATTCATTTCAATGTTTGGGACTACTTACGTATGCGAACAAACTTTTTCCCAAATGAAGTATCTCAAATCAAAATATAGAGCAAATTTATCTGATGATCATTTGCAGTCATTGCTTATGATTGGTGTAACAAATTTTGATCCCAACTATAAAGACATTCTTCAACAACAACAAAAAAAACAGTTTCATCATTCGCATTAGAAGTTGCATGAAAATATTTCAATTTATATAAAATAATTATATAATTATACTTTGTTTGTTTAGTATTTTGTATTTTCAAGTTACAATAAAATAGTATTAATTAATAGTATTTAATGCTACTTTACTCATAATGATATTTTTCAATTTGTATATACATGTGGCCCGTATAACATGGATCTAATTTCGATCCGGCCCATGCCGCGAAAAGTTTGGACACCTCTGGTATACAATATTAATGATACAACTTCAGCATTTGGCGTGAATATAGAATCTTTAATCTATCATTATCATGTGATTATTGGCGATTCTTTATACACATTAATTTTTGGCATGCTGTTAAAAGTAACCTAAACTAAATATTTTTTTAATAAATTTTTTCTACCGAAGTGGGGGGGGGGGGGGAATTCGACACAGAACTACATTTATAGTCACAAAATCCCATACTAAATTTGATATATTTCAGTCTTCAAATTATCATATTTACATGAATCTGAAAGTGCGGATAAGCAGACGCTCAATGTGTTGCTGGATATTGATCAAAAGATTATATACAGTAAAAGCTCCTTATTCGCGCTTTCTTCATTCGCGTTTCCACTATTCGCGGATTAAAAAAATGCTGCCCAATTCCTATATTCGCGGCTCCAAATTTCTTTATTCGCTGATCTAATTAGTACGTACATAATAATAAAAGGATTTCAATAGGCATCCAACCCAATATCCTTTGTAAATGCCGTCAAATGGACTCATAAAAAAAGTAAAATAGATCCTATTACAACTATGTCTAAAGTATGTTGTTAAATGCAAACTGCAAACATGGTCGAAATCGCGAATGGAATAGGACGAGATGGGCTCGAACAGATAGAATCAAGTGACATTCAGGAATTGCTTGAATCGCAAGATGAAGATTTGGCTGAAACCGATTCGGAGGAAATGTTAAATTCACAGCCCATTGAAGAAGAGGCTTCAACAAGCACTGGAAGAGCGACATTTAATTTGAAAAATCTTAGTGATGAACATTGATCCGTCTATGGAAAGAGGTCTTATTTTTAAGCGGCAAATTGCTAATACGACTGCTGCCTATCAGTCTGAATGAAAGGAGCTTTTAAAATCTGCCAAGCAAGAGAAAATGAAAATTTTCTTCAAACCATTGCCTAAGCCTTAAGATAATTAATCAAAATGCTCAAAAAATTCAATTAAATTGATTTTATATATATATTATTTTGTCACCTAGGTACGTATCCCCTATAATCCCATATAAATTACCATTCCATATTCACGGTTTCTGTATTTCCGACATATTTAAGGAACATATACCCCGCGAATAAAGAGCTTTTACTGTATGTTAATTCGGTGTATCAAATTTCGTCTATCTGACTTTCTTCATTTTGTAATTACGGTGTTGAATTATTTTCCAGGACAGAAAGACTTCCTCAGAGTAGAATTTGCTCAAAATTCAATGAAAATCTACAATTGGTGTATATTATTGCAAAGCAGAGCAGGGTTACAGAGCTAAAAAAATACAGCATATATCTCATTCAATTTAAAATTTTTAAATTCTAATTTCACACATGATTTCTTTGGAACTGTGATGAGCTTCAAGAATTCTGACAATGATTAGTGTGCATTGTGTATCCAGGGTCTGAATAGCACTATATAATCTTAACTGGCCCAAGATAAAGTTTTTTAAATTACTTTACAGAAGAGAAATCCTCATGGCATTTTTTAAATACACTGATGGAAAAAAATCCCAATACCATGAAAAAATTATTGTACAGTAATGAAATTTTAGGAATACATTTGTCTAGGTAACATATTTAATTGATTAAAGTTTCAAGATCACAGGTGGAGCCATTGGTGAAAAGAGCCATTTCAAACGTGAAATGTTGGTTCATTAGTAACCGGTGTAACCGCCAGAATTTTGAATGCAAGCATGCAAACGTGCATGCATTGTGTCGTACAGGTGTCGGATATCAGTTTGTGGGATGGAGTTCCATGCCTGTTGCACTTGGGCGGTCAATGCAGGTACGGTTAATGCTGGTTGTGGATGAAGCTGGAGTTGTCGTCCAATGATGTCCCATACGTGCTCGATTGGAGAAATATCTGGTGATCTAGCAGGCCAAGACAACATGTCGACACTCTGTAGAGCATGTTGGGCTACAACAGCGGTATGAGGCGAGCGTTATCCTGTTAGAAAACACCCCCTTGAATGCTGTTCATGAATAGCAGCACAACAGGTTGTATCACTAGACTGACGTACAAATTTGCAGTCAGGGTGCGTGGGATAACCACGAGATTTCTCCTGCTGTCATACGAAATTGCTCCCCAAACCATGACGCCAGGAGTAGGCCCTGTGTATTTAGGCCGCAGACAGGTCACTAGCAGGCGTTCACCTGGCCTCTTTCTAACCAACAAACGGCTATCACTGCGACCAAGGCAGAACCGGCTTTCATCAGAAAACACAACAGATCTCCACTCCATCCTCCAATGAGCTCTAGCTTGACACCACACACGTCGCAAACGACAGTGGTTTGGAGTCAGTGGAATGCACTGTACAGGGCGTCTGGCTCGGAGCTGTACTTGAAGTAACCGATTTGTAACAGTTCGTTGTGTCACTGTGGTGTCAGCTCCAATTTCAGCTGCAGACGCAGTACAATGAGCCACAACCATACGCCGAATACGACGGTCTTCCCTCTCCGTAGTACCACGTGGCCTCCCGGAACCTGGTCTTCTTGAGGCAGTACCTTCCCTTGACCACTGCCGCCAATACTCATGCACAGTGGATACATTCCTGCCAAGTCTTTCAGCAATATCGCGGAAAGAAAACTCATCTTCTCGTAGCCCTACAACACGACCGCTTTCAAACTCTGTGAGCTGTTGATAATGGCTTCTTCGTCTTCTCAGAGACATCCTTGACTAACATTAACCCACTATGTCAAATCTCAACTGTAAATAACGATCACGAACCTTACAGCGCTTATGTAAAGCAAACCTCATTTGCATGTTCATAGTGTCACTACTAGCGCCACACTTACGCGCGTAGCTCAAAATTTGAATCGACGTCATCTTTCAGATCTATAAACACGCCTACCGAATTTCGTTTATCTAGCACAGCTCCTTCCTAGTTTTGGGATTTTTTTTCCATCAGTGTATAAGATTGTGATACAGGATTCAAATGCCATTAAAAGAGAAAGAAATATCAAAAATTTTTAAATAATTAATAATTAAGATTTCTATTTAGCCAAATTTAAGATTTAAAAAAGTTGAGATGGTGATATGAATATGTTCATCACTTTAAGTAGGACTATTTTTCCAAAACAAATGCTAAATATTCAATTAAATAAGAAATTCAAATGAACCAATAGAAACTTAATTGTAATTGGAATATAAAGTAAAGCATTCAAGTTTTCAAATTTAAACTGTGCTGTAAATAAAACTTTCTTCACATTCATAATTTTAATGATTACATCAACACAAAATGCAATATTTTATAAAAAGAAAATAACTGTTTAAATGTTTAATATGCTGCTTTAAGGAATCTAGAATTTTCTGCTTTAATATTCTTATATTTTACACTAAATGATAGAAATTTGAAGCAAGTCAGTTGAATGCGAATTTATCGCTGTCAAACATTATTCGATCATATCGTAAAAATAACTTGATATTGTGGTTGGCATCTTACCATTTCGTTGTTTACAATTGTATTTGTAAACAATGATTTGACACAATTTCATCTAAATAATTATAAATATCCAGTTTAACATCAATTGTTTGATTAAATTAAGATTAATTAATGAGGAACAGATGAATCATCTAATTGTCTGCGGCTTTAAATAACGATCACGTCTCGCTAAAATTGCTAGTGGTTGAAGAAGCTTGCATCTCCCTGTATATATATAAATTTATTTTCTTCAAATTTTCAATCATTAATAATATACTTTTTATCCATCTACTCAAGTTCGAGCACATTTTTTAAAACTTGTAATGGATGACACTGAGTGTTAATACAGTTTCTTTAAATATTAATTCATTAATTAAATTAAATTTATTTTTAATACTTTAAATAGCGTTTTAGCAGTTGTTAACTTTTTTTCTATTCCTCGAGGAAATTCTGGATGAAAATTAATTTCAATGAATATATTTTCAATTCATTTGAAACTCTTTA
Organism: Argiope trifasciata; assembly: GCA_026543055.1. NCBI lineage: Eukaryota > Metazoa > Arthropoda > Arachnida > Araneae > Araneidae > Argiope > Argiope trifasciata. The sequence goes on from JAPMOQ010025279.1 coordinate 234,373, forward strand.
GAAAACCTATTCTTTTGTTCATTTATCTTGTGAAGAAACTTAAGTTAAAGACATTAAAAAATATTGTTAAGAAAATTTCTAAGAAGCTAAAAAGTTGTTCCATTTTTCCAATGTTTAACTTCCTATCCCTTCCGGACCTTTAAGTATTATTAACTATTTCAACAATGGACTATTTTAAAAATAATAAGATTTAAAACTTTAAAAAATTTCATTCTTAAGCAACTCCTATAGAAAACTGAATCTTCATCATTCTTTCTAT
>JAPMOQ010025279.1:234641-255667 GCA_026543055.1 Argiope trifasciata
ACCAGCTGGTTCGCCATGAGTAATGGGTTCTAAAATTTTCGATTAAATTACATATTCATTAGCCTTGAAGTAACTCTGGGCATTGATTGGCCAGAAATTTATATTTTCTTTAAGGTGATGGATTGAAAGTTCTAAAAGAACACGTTTTCCTAATAATATTCTTTAATTTTATAAATCAGTCAGATTTAACTATCGGTTATGCTTCCAAAATGTTAAAAATATTTTTCGGGTGATGACAAAATATTAAATATGTTTTTTAAAAAAAGTGAAAAAGGGGAAAAAATTATTCAATTAATGATACGGATATTGCAAACGATTATGGAAATATGCCATTGAATCGGGATTTCAGTGCATATCCTGTCTAAATTCAATCAGGTTTACAGTAAATAAAGATGATTTATGGAATAAATGATTTAGATACTGCAAATGATTAAAAAAACCTTTGCTTTGCATTTATTTTTTAGAAAATATCACATTTTATATTTATTTTATTTTATCCAGTCACGTGTTAAAAGCTGCATTTCTTTAGATTTATTTTGCGATGATAGTTTTTTTTATTCGAACTTCCGGCATTCTTTTGTTTTATCCAGTCACGTGATAAAAACATGGTTAAAATATTTCTTTAAAAATTCGTAAAAAATAGAAGCTTACGTTTTAAATTTTAAAAAACTGATACCATTAGAAAGCTAATATTTTTATCTTTAAATTGATATAAAAATCATGTTTGTGCAATAATATTTTCGGAAGTTATAGCGGAAAAACGTCGAAATTTTGCTTAAATTTTAATTAATTCAAATTCTAATTAAAAATTCGAAAAAAGGGCTCCAAGGTGCACATTCCCGATCTCCAAGGTATACATGTACCAAATTTGGTAGCTGTAGGTCCAACGGTCTGGCCTGTAGAGCGCCAAAACACACTCACACACACACATTGAGCTTTATTATAAGTATAGATTTAGACTTTTTTAGATTATTTCAGTAATCATCACCTCGAAGAAAGACAGCTTTCCATATTTCCACCAGGTAAAATATACCATTTGCATGAAACAGTGAATTTCATTGAATCGTACTGTTCAATCTTGAACTCTAATACTCTCCACGCTTTTTCTCTGGAATCAGTCCCGTTGATGTGGTGTGGTGTGGAGAGGGGGCTGCCACTTCAGGTGTCGTTCTCGTCATCTGACCGTGGTTCAAAATGACGAGGTCCGTCCCAAAATAGCCCTCGTGTTGCTTTAAAACGGGACGTTAATATAACTAAACTAATCTCTGGAATCAGGATGAGTATAATTTAATTTGTGTTTATTAATTTAATTTATTTAGTTAAAAATGGGGTAATAGGAACGATGGAAGAGGGGATGTTTACATTTGACAATAAAATGAACTTCTCGGATAATGTGTAAACATAGGAGGCGTGAAAACACCAGGTTACTCGCAAGTTTTTGGAAAAAAAAATTCTAATTCACAATAAAATAATGTAAATCAATTTGTATTTATTGTGAGGAGGCTAAACACTAAATTATGATGAAAAAAAGGAAAGTTTTCTGTTATTGAAATTTGATCGTACGTTTTTTTAATAAAATATTAACATTTTTTAAAAATTCATTATTGGATTTTTTGATAACACTTTGAAGATTAATAACATTAAATAACCTCAGTTGAATTCACTGGTGTTATATAAAATATTTTTCTGGAGCTGAAATTTGTTTTCAATTGAATTAGCTATAAAAACAGTGAATATCCAATTTTGAATTGTAATCAAACATAAAATCAAATATGATTATATATTCCCACACACATGAAAAAAACAAAACAAAAAAGGGACTGATTTGACGAAAATCAAAGTTAAAAAATGAAGAATAATTCTGGAAATGCGCTCTTCGGAATGAGATATTCTCCGGATATTGAAAGGTAAATTGCAGTATCTTATGATTCCTTAACAGCATCGGAAATAATTTTAAATGCAATATTTAATCATCTTTGATTATCAAGTTCGATGAACAATGAAAATAAAGAACAAATAATTCACAGATCTTTAAAGAAGTCAGAAAAAATTGCTATCAGGATCAAAGAGCTTTGTAAAAATTTGGATTTCATAATTTTGCATACCTAGAGTAATCTATTTTCCCCAGTTGGAAATATAGAACTATCGTCAGATATAGTTTACATCTTATACCAGGTAATTATTTGCTGTGTCTTAGCCCTTGTCATTTGTGGTGACATCTTAATAAGCCAATAACTGCCGCTAAACATCGGTGGCCACTTTTGTATAGTGTATAAGTTACTGGGTTGAAGATCGCAGGTTTGATCCTTGGCGGAATTCAACCTACACAATGACGCAATTCCAGCCAACACCTAGCCCAAAATGGTGACCTCGGGTGTGATGAATTTTCAATAGCTGTCGGGGCGTCATCTACCCGCAGCAAACGCAACCAAAGCAAAGTTGTCAGACTCGACGCAGTAGCAACAACAACTCTCACCATCAGCAACGCAAAGTCGTCAGACTCACTTGAAGCAGCAGCAACTCTCATACACTAGCCATAACGCTTGGCGCAATAAAATCATTCGTCTCTCTACCGAACTCACTGGTAAGGAAGTATTGTGGCGACATCTTAATAAGCCAATAACTCCCACTAAACATCGGTGGCCACTTTTGTATAGTGTATAAATAACTCAGCTACAAATCGGAAGATCGCAGTTTCCATCCTTGGCGGAATTCAACCTGCACATTGATACGATTACGCCAAAAGTTAAAACCAAAAGCTAAGTCAGGTAAAAAGAAATGGTATTTTTAAATCAACTATTTTCATTCGCCATGTATTTTAGAATTTTAAAACTACTTCTTTAAATAATAGAAAGAGATAAATAGCTGTAGTTGTAACTTATGGCACTTTACAAGCCCGCTGACAGAAAGCTGTCAACGATTTAAACCTAAATGAGCATACCTTTTTTTTCCAGAAGCGCCAACTAGGGCCAAGAGTACGACTTAGCTACTTCATGTTTCACATTGTCTTGCACAATTCCCTTTTACAGGGGAACACATTCACACTACTCACGGATAGAACACAGAATAACAACCACACCCGAACCGGGACTAGAACCCGGGATGTCCATAGAGATAGAGGATAGAACTGTAGTGGATAAACTGTGGATAGAATTATAATATGTTTTGAGAGGTTAGTACAAAACATTAAAATAAGAAAATGAATACATTTGTCTTTTAACTGAAAGTTAACGGCCTGGTGCCATTTCAATAAATTCATGAATTAAATATGTGCCCTTTAGAATGTTGTAATATTATTTTAGAGTCAGAAATTCTTCTCATCGTCATGTTATCACGGTTCAAAATTGTGAAGTTAAACTCAAAATAATTTTTTTTATCTCTGCACACTTAATTAATTCAACGAAATAAATTTATTTTCTTTGTTAAACTACAAGAATGAAAGAGAAAAAGTAAATCTCAATCAAACGCATTTTGGATTTTTCTTTTTTACGTAACAATATTCATAAATTAATAACATAAATCTGAAAATATACTTTTCCACTTTCATGTTTTAAAAAAATATATAATTTAGTAGATTCATTTAATCATTTATTTTTATGGTATTCGATCTCAATAAATGAAGATGTCGTTGTGTCCTGTACTTAAATATAGAAAAATATTCCTTTAACTCGCTTCAATAAAATCATTTCCACATTTTTCTGATTTCTTAAGCTCCCAAATGGCATCGATTGAAATTCCCACATTGCAGATAATTTCAAAATCAATGCACACTTCTCTTTTTTTATGGGAAAGAATCGTGATGTTTTGACAATTTTCAGTTTAAAAAACTGCTCTTGTCGTTTTTCAATGCTTACGCGATATTTAATATTGGACATCTTTAATCCGGACGAGAGCTCGTATTTTATTACAGAATTTAATTCTGCAATCCTCAGCAATTTATTCTTTTTCTTATTCCCAAACAGTTACTGATTTGGTATTATTAAACCGATCAAATGAAATCTTGCGTTCTTTAAAAAGAAACCCCAATTTATTTTGCTCCTTCCTTTTATTTTTTAAAACATTTAGTTAAGGTGGTACGGTTAGAAAAAAATGGTTTAAAGGTGTGTAAAAAGCTTCAATAAGAAGGAGCTTAAACTAATCACTTCAAATGATAACTTATGAGCTCATCTGCAAATATAATGTGTCCAAGTGTGTAAAAAAAAGGTGAAGGTGCAGCTTTTGCGTTCAAATGTGTAAAGAAAGATTTGTTAGAAGCTTTATAAAACTGAATGTAAACGTCTATTAATTTTATTTAAAACTTTTTTGACATAAAAAATTAATGCAATAAATTTCATTTAAAAAAATCAGTCTTTTTGAATTTGCATTTAGACATTGACTTCTACCAGAAGGCAAATTACAGTGGATTATAATTCTTTAACAAAATCGGAAATGATTTTAAATGCAATCTTAAATCATCTTCGGTTACCTTTTTCTTTGTAAGTTCGATGAGAAATGAAAATTGAAAAAAAAAAATTCAAAACTCTTCAAAAAAGCCAAAAAAAAAAAGCAAAAAGTAAAAAACACATAGGTTGGGTCTACCCATAGAACTGCACCAAAAGACATTCAATTTACTGATGATGATGTCGTTTCCGTGTTTTCACAGAAAGAGGGTACAGTAGCTTTTGAGGTTAAAGATTCCTGAACACCCAGAGGGTAGAAGTCTGACTTTTAGTTCATATGAAGGTGACACACACATTCGCTTGCACAACCTCTTTTTAAAGAGAAGCAAATTCACTCTGCTCAATGAAGAAGAATTACCAAACCCGAACCGGACTCGAATCCGGGAGGTCCAGATCATGGTGAAGACGCGATCCCCTATGCCAGGACCCCGGCATTCAAGTTACTCATTGTGTAATACTAGTTTTGCTTAGTTATTCTTTTCTGATAGCAATATAATCTTTTTATATTTCACCAATTTATCATCTGATGCAAAGTTTTCTAACATTTTCTTGATCACCTTTACCCGAAAAAAGCATTTCAATGCAACCCTTCCAAATATTTAATAATATTAATCACTAAAAAGTTTTGCATTTAAACCCATTATTGCCTATCATGGATGACTTCATGATCCAATTAATAGTGGAAGAACAAGGGTAGCTCATCTGCTGAGAATCCATAATTCGAAGTGTTGTTTCGATGGAATTTTAAATTAAATCCGAGTATCAGTATGTATTTTAGCATGCTTATCTAAGGTGACATAATTTTAAAAAGCATAAATCTAGGTAAATGAAGTTTGAAACACAATTTTTGCACCCAAAATGTAAATCCTAATTCCATTTGAATGATATACATCTAAAAATTTGCCGTCAGTTTGCCTGTGCATTTCCACGAATAAAAAAGTAATAACTCAAAAATGTAATATACTCAAAATAACTCAAATATATCAATAACTCAAAAATGTACATAAAATCCGAAATGCGATACTTTTACAAAACTTTTAATCTGCTGGAAAAAAATCCTTCAAGTTCAATTTTTTTATTCAACATTAAGTTGCTTAGAATGCTCAAGTGCAAGACTCTCGTAACACTCATAACGTTCACAACTTTGTTCAAGCAGGCCTTCCTGGCAAAAGGGTAGCGTGTCTTCCTCGGGGTCTGCGAGTCCCGCGTTCCAGTTCCCACTAGAGCAGGGCTGTTCTTCTGCCCCCCCCCCCCGTAAAAAGGAATTGTACAAGTGAATGTGAAGCAAGAAGTAGCTAAGTCGTAGTCTTGGCGCTACTGAAAGAAACAAGGGACTCTCATTTCAGCTTAAATCACTGACACTGAGTTCGAATCCCGGTTCAGGAATGGTTGTTCTTCTCTTGTGTTCGCTCAAAAAGATGAGTAAATGAGCCTTTCCCCCTGTAAAAACTGGTTGTGCAAGCGAATGTGTGTGTATCATCTTGATTTGAGCTAAAAGTCAGACTTCTGCCTTCGGGCGCTCAAGAGTCTTCATCCTCAGATGCTACTGCATCCCCTTTCCTTTTCAACATGGACATGACATCAACAACAGCAGTTTGAAATTCGCTTTTATATCTAATTTCCGAAATAAATTAGAAGGAATTTTGAAAAAAATCTGTGTCAATTGATATATTTAATAATATTCATAATAATTCATTTCAGACACCTGACTTTCATCTAATAATTCTAATCTTTATTTCATTTCTTTGTATATTCCTTAACGACGCTTTCTATTTAGTTAATCTGCGGCATCATACTGGTAGTAATGCTATTAATTCCTTCAGATCCAAAGAAAAGGCTGGGAAACTAAGGATCGATTATAGCGACTTCCAGGCAAAAATTCATGCTATGTGAAACACCCTTAACACAGTATACAAAGGGGGATAGAGTTATCGCCTTCCAATTGGAAACAAGATGTGGGGAAGGTACTTAAAAAATTTAATACCCTAAAATACAATAAATAATATATTAAAATAGAAATAGCACAAATAGAAAAACATAATCTGCTAAAAAAAATTAATTTCAAACGAAATCTAATTAATTTAACAATAACTATTCTTTAAAAAGAAAATTCCTATAATACTACATAAAATTGAGAAAAATATATAATAAGTATGAATAAAATTTCAAACACTTGAGGTACAACTATGTTTGCTACAAAAGAATTTTGATTTTAAAATTCCTATTTTTTAAATAAATTTTTAACACAAATGAAAAAAAAATTATGTTATTTTATTGCTTCTTATTTGTGTTATTTAATCGTCAGTTCAATTATTAGATTGGGGAATAATTTCGTACCGTTTTTATATTTTCTTTGTTTTACAACGCTTTTTTGCTATTTGACAAAATGTAAATATTGATTGGATAGAGCTCTTTCTCCTCTACAAAACTGTGCTCAACGTCTTTTTAATTTAAGCTGTAATTACTTTTAACCCGTTCGCGACCAAGGTCCCGTGGACGCGACGCAGCGATTCCACTCTTATCAGCCCAGCGTCGCTTCCACGCGAAGAGCTCCGATTGATATGGAGAGACCAGCGTCGCGTATGCGTAATCGGAAATCGGAAGGTTTTATTTGGATTTTTAAATGCTACTAGATGGCGGTAAACGGCTACGGTTTTCACAACGGTCGACTCATATGGTATTTGACCTTCATGAACGGGCATTAGTTTCTGTTTTATGCTTCTGTATTTGATATATTTATTGATGTAAACAAAGTGAGAATCACGGCTCTTTAAAAGGCTGGGATTTATTGCGCGCTGAGTATATATTTTGACAGATTGTGGAAATTTAGGGAACGTTTATTAGTTAAAATACTGGGGTTGAATTGCGTTTGCCTTTTGAGGTTTGATAAAGCGAGATTTCGAAATAGATGAATGAATCAGATAGTGAAATGGAAGAAAGTATTTCTTCTAATTAATATAAACAAACTGGGAAACACGGGTGTTTGAAAGTGCACGTGTGAGTTCAAGTGACTTGTTTATTGCTTTGTTTTTTTCGTTAAGAGAAAATGGGGGAGTACATTCAGCGGATTATTGCAAGGGGTAAGAGTAAAATATTTATGAGTGGTGTTCGGTTTTGGCGGCGTTTTTTTATGTGTGTGTTTCGTAGAAATTTTGGGATATGTGATGGGATTATAATTTTGTGGATTATAATATGTGATGGGATATAAATTTGGAGTCTTTTTATTATAATGCTGATTTTATACGAATTCTTTTGTAAAATTAGGCTTAACTGCTTAAAATGCGCGGGCCGGTAGTGACGCTCCGTTTCAGAGCGTTCGGTCCCGTGACTGAGTTTTATTTCCGGCACGCTGGTCCTCAAGGGGTTAAGGCTTAGAAATGGAATATCCAGGAGGTAAAAATCAACATTTACGCCACCAGCTCCTCTTCGCTTTTCATCGAGATCAGAAAGTTGCTGAAGCAGCACTGGACATTTGCAATGTAAACGGAGAAGCTGACATAGGCGAGTCTACAGCACGGAAATAATTTGCAAAGTTCAAATATGGCGATTTTGACGTCAATGTCTCGCCTCTCGGACTGGGAGGGTATTGTGTACTGGAAATTGCTCGAAAGGAATGTCATGGTCACCAAGGAGTTCTACATAGTCCAGATACAACGCATGAAAGAGGTTATGACTGAAAAGATCCCATCGACAAGGCCAAACCCTACTCCTTCCCGATAACGCCTGGCCGCCCTATGTTGCACAAAGCCGTATTACAAGAGCTCGAATTGGAGGTCCTTCAGTATCCACCAAATTCTCCCGACCTTGCACCGTTGGATTGCCCTTTTTTCCTCTCCCTGTCGAACCATGTGAGGGGCGTTACCTTCAACAATGAAGAGAACCCTAAAAACTGGCTCAAGAACTTCTTCGATACCAGGCTAGGCGAATTTTTACCGGAACGGCATCGACAAATTGGTCTAGAGGTGGGAGGAGCTCATAAACAACAATAACGAATATTTCATCGATTAATTTATTGTTATTACTAGTGATTTTCCCTAAAAAAAGTCTTTAATGAAAACGCTACGAACTTATTCCCCAACCTAAAGTTTGTAATTGTTCTTTTCGTAAAAATGAAATTTTTAATTTATTATTTTATTACTTCTTATTTGTGTTATTTAGTCATCAGTTCAATCAGTTTCAATTGGGCTTTTTATTACAATTGAAATTTTAATAATTTATTATTTTATTATTTCCTTTTTGTATTATTTATTCGTCGGTCCAATTAGTTTCCAATTTTTTTTTTCCCCTAAAACCACCATCTGCCCGAAAATAGATAGCTGTTCTACAAGAATTCATTACTTCATTTCTAAATTTGTTTTTATTATTTCTGTACAAAACTAATGTGACTCAACTGGCTCTAAAGAGAAATAAGATATAATATTGAAAGCATTACAACTTTCTTTTACTTTCATTCAAAAAGTATCAGCTTATTAAAAAAAAGCAGTATAGTTATTCTAAGAACAAGTATAATCACATTTAGTTCTTCGAAATGAGAATAATGTCATTCTATTGAAAATTTAGAATACGCTTACATTTATCTTTTTTTAATTAAATTATTTTTTTTCACCAATTGAATTTCAGAAGAAAACTCTCTAAAACACTAAGTAGTATATTAATTGATACAAAACCTTTTTTATACTCCAGTAATTTTGAGATAAAGTTGAAGAGCAATGAATGTCGATACATAACAAAGGTTTAGGTTATTGCATGTAAATAAAAATCGTAAACTAAACGGTTAATTTTATTTTTAATATCAGCAGTGGACAGAATGCCAGTATGCATGTAAATTAAGTATTTTTTCAAGAATATATGACATATTTTTAATTTTAAAAATACTTTTACATAAATTACAATAACTTTTAATTAACCAAAATTTTATTTTTAATTAAAATTAGGATATCAGATACTTCGAAACATTTTTAAATCTCTATAAAAATAAAAAAAAACTGAACCAGATTGTGTTTTTTAGAAACCGTAGACAGGTCAATGTTTACATCAGAAAGTAATTACCTTTGCAGATGTTATAAATTTAACTAAACCAGCGGGTGACCGAGCACCGCTTGGAGAAAACAGGTATCGAAGCTAACTCGAAGATTTAAATTTTCAATTGTGATTTATCTAAACAATACATGCCATAAGAAAATTTGTGAAACCATTGGTGAAAAGATAACTGGTTAAAGTGCACCATTGTAAACTATTCTAAACAAAGTTAGAGTTTGGAAAGGGAACTATTCTATACAAAGGTAAAGTAAAGGTAAAGATTGAAGTGTGTTGAAGTTCAATATTTTTGACAAATTTATTTAGAAAAACCAAACATATATACATAGATAAGAAACATATTATAAACCTATAACAGCATAAACATAAAACTTTATTAGTTCGCCATATTGGCTATAGATGGCAGCCGGTTACTGCTTGAAAATTTAAGTAGCCATTATGGCGAACTAATAAAGTTTGAAAATATCATATCTGTAACTCCGAACTGCTCAACCGTAGCGCTTCAAAACCGGCGCCAATCGATTCCTCGTGGCCAAAAACCCCAGACCCCCAAGTTTACCGGAGTTTATTAATTCTGGGGCGATTTTCGACTTGACAACCATTCCTCGTATTATAGTATTAGATATTGCGAGTGACAACATGGAATAAATAAATGTAAGCTATCAATCAAGTTTTCATCCGGTAGAAATGTTAACACAAAAGATAAAACAAAATCTTTCCTATAAAATGAAGAAAAAAATTATTAACTTAATTTATAGAAAAAAACTTAACTAACCAAAATTTGATGAAAATTTTTATATTAGCTTCCCTTTATATTGTGCAAAAACTATTATCGCCTCTCTGCTTTTATATATCAAAAAATAGCCATGCTACCCTTGAAAATTAAGTGAAATTTAAAAATTTTTGAAAATTTACTTTATTTTAAGACTATAAAATTAGAAAAAGATTACAGAATTAATTAATTAATCTATTAAGATTATAGAATTTATTAATTAATAATAATATTTTACTTTCCTGTAATAACTATACTTTATCCCAATGAATTAATTATAAGTTACTGTAAAAGGTTTATCGCTGACGTTCGATCTTATTTCAGACTTCTGTGATGTTTCGAGAAGTAAAACCCACCAGTTCAGTTTATCGGAAAACATGATTATGAAGTATCATCAGTTTTCCATCAACTGACTCAAGCGGAATGTAGAGACAGTATTTCTTCATCAAGGATATCTTGAAAGTCAAGTTTGAATAGATGCCTATGCCCAATAGCTAAATCTAACTGTATACAGCAACAAAACCCTTCTCTTTAAGGAAAAGTAATAAAATTTGCAAACTAAACAGGGCATGAATTACCAGACAAATTTATGTAAGTTCCAACATGTTGCGACATTCTATCTGAAATAGTTTGATTCTTAACTCTTCTAGTAGAAAAACCGAATGCGTATCTTTTGAAGTTCTGTCGGTAAGTTTATTTACTCAAGAAGCTGAATTATCCAAGCTATGATTAGAAGCTCAATATTTTTCAAATTCTTGTTTGAATAAAGGTCTTTCCAAATTTCAGATTTCAAATTAATATAAAATTAACTGAATGCTACTTTTAATTTAGGTGAAAGCACATTCTTAAAAGTTATTTTCCTTGTAACATGCCAATTTTAATATCCAGTGGGTCTTAAATTATTGAAAACGAAAAAGTTTATAATCCTTATTTGCAAAAGTATTAGAAGTTGAAGAAATATAAAAGCTTGAAAATGTATGAAACGCCATGAACTTTAATTTTATATAAGCGTATAGTGTGAAAGTAGGTATTAAGATATTCTATAAAAAATAAAATGTGTACTAGGAAACATCGGTACCTATTTTTGAAGAGGGTGTTGTTGAAATCATTTAATAAATTCAGAGTTTATTTGTTGACGTTTATTAAGTGAAAATCTAAAAAACAGACCTTGAAAAAAACCTTCCTATAAATGCGAGGTTTCGAAACATGGAATCGAGGAGAAAAAGTCTTTAGTTATGTGTGTTCAAGAAATATATAATGCAGATAGCTAATATTCATTAAAGACCATTGCAGAACTAATGGTTGTTAAAATTGATTTGCAAACAACAAGTCAGATTTCAGAAATGTAACTAAAATGTGCAGGTGCTTTATGGTGCATTAATTAAATGTTCTGTCTTACATTTATAGGTGTTTCCTGCTGTGGATCCAGAAGAACGTGCGGGAAAAAAATAAGGTACTCTGTGCAACTGAAGCGTTCTGACCAAAGATGCGGTTCAAATAAATTATACTTCCTAGGTGTTAATATCAAACTTGTGCTATACGTTCGATGAGATAGTGATGAGGGGATTTTCGAATGACTAAATATTCACAGTATGCGTGTTGTAGATATCTTCTCTCGTAAAGCAGGTTTCATCTTAGAATAAAACTCTAGCAGAAAAGGTGTGTATCTTCCTTTGCGACATCAAGCATCCTGCGTGTAAACTTCAACGATTTTCATTTTAAAATGTTACCTACTACCCTATGTTTTCTGATAATTTTTCATCTACTTAATGCAGATTTTTCTAACTCAGAATTTATATTTCGGATTTAAGAACGCTCTCTAAGGACATCAGTACTTATGTTGCAGAGATGTTTTCTGGTTTCCCTTTTAGTTCTTGATTATTTTAAAACTCCCCAGTTCTCATACTACAAAATTATATCAAATTATTGAATATATAAAATTCCACACATTTTCAAGTTTTTCGTTTTCTTTAAGTTTTAATATTTTGGTAAATATTGGTTCGAAACTACTTTTTTCGTTTTCAGTAACTTACAACCTCCTAGTGATCAAATCTGATGTTACCGATATGAGAAAATACTTATGAGAATATGCTTTCTCTTAAAGAAAATTCATGGTTGAAATACCATTTGTTTTTTGTTGTTGCTGCTGATGTTAGCTCACTCACTCAAGAACTCACATCTTCCTGTGTAGCATCAAGCATGCAGCATGTAAACTTCAGTTCACTTGTGATTTTCATTACAAAAATGTCACCTACAACTCTATGTTTTCTGGTAATTTTTCATCGACTTCATGCCTATTTTTCTTACTCAGAATTTATCTTTCTAATTTGACAACGTTCTCTGCGAACATCGGTACTTATGTTGTAGCGATGTTTTCTGGTTTCCCATTTATTTCTTCTTGATTAGCTTTAAAACTCCCTACAACAAACATATCAAATTATTAAATATGCAAAATTCTACACATTTTCAAGGGTTTTTTTTCTTCAACGTTTAATATTTTTGTAATTATGGATTCTAAACGGCTTTTTCGTTTTCAGTAACTTTCGACCCCTTAGACCAGTGGTGGGGAAACTTTTTTTAAGACGGGCCATTTGTAATAACTAGACGATCGTAGCGGGCCAAAGAATAATGCTTAATCGTTAAAAAGTTTATGTGTTCTATAAACATATACATATATTATTACATACACTTATTATTTTAATAGTAAAAAAGCAAAAGGTAAGAAAATTATAAGCACAAAATATAAAATGAATTTAGTGTAGTTCTTGATGTGAAGTATTATCACTTTATTTTCTGGTGTTATTACTGGTTGATGATGCATGAGAAAAAAGAAATTGAGACTATTTTATCAAAATTTCATCAAAATCCAGTTCCATTTGCGAAGCAGAAATTCTTAAAACTGATGAAAGGTGCTCATCTGTAATTCTGTTTCTTAAAGAAGTTTTCCTAAGCTTCATTATTGAAAAGATTTGTTGGCATATATAAGATGATCCGAACATTGTCATTATCTTCATTGCTAACTAATGCTCTTGCGCGGGCGTTTGTTGAGGCAATAGGAGTTTCGGGGATTACACAAACAATTACTCGAGTCACAGCGGGTCGTTGCAGATGACTGACTAAGTCGCTAACTAAATGATCTTCGGGCGGCCTCACTTGTATTTATACCTACCTGCAAGGATTGTTCGGGAATTGGAGTTTTGCGGTTCTTTCGGAAAAACAGAACAATGAATCGAAAATGCGAGAGTATCTGGAAGTTTCGAGCGAAGAGGAGTCAGTTGTTAGGGTCGGAGGGATTTTTCAAGAATACTATTGTGTTTTGAATATCCCCGCAGGTAGTTTTTATGCGGGTCGTCAAATTACGAAGTAAGAATGCGTTCAACCATTCTCACGACGGCACTCTTAAACGGGCCGGATTAAACCTTTCCGCGGGCCATAGTTTCCCCATCACTGCCTTAGACCATCGAATTCGCATGTTAACGATACGAAAACAATACTTTTAAGAATGTGCTTTCGCTTAAAGAAAATTCATGGTTGAAACACCATTTGTTTTTTGTTTTTTTTTTTGTTAATTTTTTACAGTTTCCAACAGTTCTCGGACTCTCTATATTTTTTCGAATGTCACCAACTAAAAGTCGTTTAGGATCCCATGAAGTATGGTGGTCCTTTATCCTCTTGAGGGCTACTATTGCCCATCTGAATTTGTCGATCCATTACGGCAACAACTTGTATATATAAAGTATATCCAAAGTGGAGAGGAAAATATATACTAAAATATATAATATTTTTTTTAGTTGTTTTAGATAGATTGATTCCCAGAAGTTAATATGTTTTGAAGATTTAATGTCCTTTGCTACAACATACTCTTCTAGATATAGAAGAAGGCAGGAATTTATGTACAAGGGAAGAATATTTTCCATTATTTTTCATGTACTTTGTTTCCTCTATCAAACTATATATCAATGTCTTATTTGTACTTTTTGTTTGTTAAGCGATTGTTAACTTCACTGAAGAAATCTAGGTCAGACAACAGAAGTTAAAGTTTAGAAACTTTTTGGCCTGTTCAAACTTTTCCTTTTATATTCTTTTCATTTTGTTTGCAGGAGAGTAGAACCATTAGATCCAAATGAGATTGTGTTTCATTTCTTTTCATTTAATTAATGTCTTGGACAACACAGGTACTTGTTTCTCGTTGAAAAGCTATTTTCAGCCAGTTTCAGAAGTAATAGTTAACTAATAAAAACTGAGCAAACTTTTTAAAAGTATTTTTATAAGGACGTAAAGAAGAAATATGAAGCTAAAGCAATATTAAAAGTCATTAATTACATAAATTTTCTCTAAAGAAGATTGTACTACATATTTTCTTTTGGATAAATTTAAGGTTGAGTTTTTTCAGAATTCAAAGTTGTGTCTTAATTTCTTAAACTCTAAAACACAATAAAATCGATGTAATGTCTCATAAATATCATTAAAGTTTCATGAGAAGTTCCTAATGGAATTTCTTTTCTAACAATTGGTTTTTTTAACATTTTCCCCCCTCGCTAGGAACAAACTTTACTAAAGTTCTTTCTCTGAAAGTTGAGTCTTTTTAATGTTCTCCTATATGCTGCTAAATAAATTCTTCACTTTTATAAAAGTTATAACAAGCATAATTCAATTCCGGTAGCTTTCTTTTCTGTCAGGTATTTAACTTGTTATTTTGGAGACTTCTGGCCCTCTGATCTATCTACTTGTCTAATTTGTTAATTCCACTTTTATATTTTCGTATATATAATTTTTAGTCCTCTGTTATGCTAATTTTTGTTTTTGTAAACTGTTTATCTCTTAAATCAAATCAAATATTTCACTTCATATTCAGCCCTACTAGTACTTCAAGTATTATACTGGTGAACCGGTTTCTACCTCAAACATAAAGTACAAAATGTAAATCAAGTTACCACCAAAGATACCTTCGATTTATATCCTTCACCTCACTCATTTGATTAAAACTGGTCCACTGATATAAAATTTGTAAGTCCGGTTGAAAAGTTGTCGTGAAATTGCAAAATCAAAGCAGTTATAACAAAATGCTAGAATTTTTTAATCATTGTATCCGTCAACACGAAATAGTTTCGAAAAAGAAATGTTGTCATCTTTATAGATATATAAAGATTGGATCATAGGATATAAAATTCTTTATATATTCAATCTTTTATTTTTCTTCGAGTTATGAATCGAATTAAATATCTGCGGTGGTATAAAGAGTTTTTTGAAACAGTTTGAAAAACTCTTTAAATATAAAAATTTGGAGTACATATATGTATGAATGTTTTATAGTTTATAGTAATTTTTCTGTGTTTTATAGTAATTTTTCATCTCCTTAATGCCTACTATCCCCACTCTGAATTTGTCTTTCGAATGTGGCAACATCCTGTGCCAACATCTATAATGATATTGCAACGATATCTTCTGATTCTCATTTTACTTTTTCTTGAATATCTTTAAAACTCTCCAGTTCTCACATTACAAGCTTAAATGAAATCATAGGATATAATATTCTTTATATATTCAATCTTTTATTTTTCTTCGAGTTATGATATTTTTGGAAATAGGGGTCCTAAACTACTTTTTTTGTTTTCACTAATTTACGATCTCCTAGTCTGTTAATCCGCAAGCTACAAGAATGAAAAGAAACTTTTGAGAATGTGCTTTCACTTAAAAATAATTCATAGTTGAAACAGCATTTGCTATTTTTTATTAACTTTTTACAGTCTCCAGCAGTTCTTCGATTAAATAGATTCAAAAAAATTTCAATCTCTTTTAATAGTAGTTTTTATAAATGCATTTCTTCTTTCCTCCATTGGGGAGATATCACTTCATTCATCCTCAAATGGGAAACATTGAAGAAATTGATTCCTTTTTTAAGATTAATCCATTATAAAACTGTTTTATGATCTCAGAAATTAGAAAATAACAATTTGTGTTTACAAAAAATATTGTTTAAAAAATTCTACATAAATTAATATTTTTGAGTTTATAGTAAATAACATCATTTGGAAATCGCTCACACACGCACACATATATATGTATATATTGAGAGAGAGGCAGAAGTTTTGTATAAATCGGTTTAAACTGGTCATTGACTTAAATTAATTAAGGCAAATAGTGATTCCAAAATAATGCTCTCAAATGATAACTTGAAATTTAGGATTGTAGATTTTATTTTTACTATTTATTTAATTTATTTTTAATCTACGGCTAAAACTGGAAAATCGTTCAATTCCTTTCTCCACTCGCTTTAGTGGATCTTGGAAATTTTTAAAAGAGCAACAAAATCTTTATATAAGTTAAAAACTTGGGTGCCAAGTTCGTTCAATTCCTCCTAGGGGTCAGGAATCATACAGGGTTAGTCAATGCAAATATTTTCAAAAATTGATTTTCGTTTTGTATATATAGAAAGTACAGTAAGTGTTGGTTCTTGCATTTCAATCATAAAAATGTTTTATTTCACAGCAACATAATGCATTTTTATGAAAGAATTTGTTTTTTATTCTTTTCGAATAATTTAATACAGAATTTGTTTTCGGCATGTTACTCTATATTGATTAATTACAAATAAACAGAACTTAACCAAGCAATTACTCATAAATAATTAATTTCCTTTAAAAATTCAATTTCAAAAAAAAATTCATTTATATTTCTTATATTCTTAGCTCTGATTTTGTTAGCATTAACAGAATAAGAAATTAACAAGGAATTAAAAAACTTGAAATGTGAATTTAAACCCCCTTTTTATGTATAAAAATCGTTAACAAAAATAATTTATAGTACAGTATTTTAACTCCTTTTTTATTTACCATTAATTTTTCATTTTTTATCATTTTAGACTCGGGAAAAAATTTAAACAGCATTTAAAATTCCTTTCAAAATATCTAAGAGATTATATTTTTATATAGTTATTCTCCATTTGAAATGAAATGATATCACTAATTGTTACTACACATGCGCATCAAAAGGATGTCATTGTCTAAGGAAAATGTATTTATTGAAGATTTGACAACTACAACAAAATAACAGGTTTTCAACAATGTTTCCCATAAAAATTGAAACTATTTAAGGATACAATGTATCAAATAGTTGATGAATTTAAATACTACATACAAAATTAAATAAATTGTTGACTGGGTTTATACCTTAGAAATTTCAAAATCCGATGCATATGGAGTGCTTATACATGTAACGATTATGATTATACATAATCATTAAGTTAATTTTAAATTTAATTTGAAGCCCTATCTTCCTCTACCAAGCTGCTTTTTAGGAAAAATGAAACAAAAATTTAATTAAAAACCAAATACATTTCTTCATATTTCCTTCCAGTCTTAGAAATAGCTCTTTAATTACCTTTCGGCAGCTCTTGATCCTTTTCACTGAAATGTAGTCTAAATTTTTGAGAGTATTAATCACCATAACGATGTTTTTATTAAAAATATGTTTTCTTTCATGATAATCTGGCAAATATATATATGAAGAATAAATTATTAAAAAGAGAAAAATAAATATAAATTAGCTTTGTATCTAAGTGGATTTATCTATCTAATTATACTCCTGTGATCGTCGAACTTTTGCCAGATAATTAGCTCAGACGTTCTAATCTCTGCCATAATAGAAGGCATGTTTTTGAAACATAATTAATGTTTGAAACTTCCCTTAATTTGTTTCAAGGGGAGGCTCGTTAAAATTATAAGGACAAGTTCCTTCAGAATTTTAGCAGCCCTTTAAACATATTATTTCCGCCAGATATTATACAAAAAGCCAATGTGTGGTTCACGATCTAACTTGAAATGATTTAATTGGGACAAATAATTTCTTCGAACTTTTCAAACTTCAAATAGTTTTCAAAGTTTTCAATAGGTTATTATGCTGAATATTCTTCTATAAACTTAATTAAATAAATAATTGGGTATTAAGTTATTCCTTGCCTTTTGAGTGTGAAATAAGTTTCATAAAGTTTTCAATCTTAATATGCTGCCCCGAATACTTAAAAAAAGTTATTACAAATGTTTTTTTAAGTAATTGTAAGGTTTAAGCTTAAAATAATAATTGGGAAGGTTTTTGAAAACGATATTACAAATAATCTTATTCATTTTTTTAATTCAATAGAGTTTTGATAATTGAGTTAGATATTTTATTCTTAATATGCTATATAAGAGTACTTAAATTGTATATTCTAATGGTAAACGATATTTTAAATAGTTGGATTTATTTTTCTAGTTTAATTTTTAAATATTAATTGAGTCTATTTTTGAAACTATATTTCAAATATTTTTTTATTATTCTTAAATTAAATGGAATTTTAAAAATTGGAAATTAAAATGCGACCCAATTCCTATATTCGTGACTAAAAATTTCTTTATTCAGGGATCTAATAAGTACATACATAATAATAAAAGGATTCCAATAGGTATCCAACCCAATATCCTTTGTAAACGCCGTCAAATGGACTAATAAAAAAAGTAAAATAGATCTTATTACAATTTTATCTAAAGTATTTTAGTAAATATAAACTGCAAACATAGCCGAAATCGCAAATGGAATAGGACGAGATGGGTTCGCACAGATAGAATCAAGTGACATTCAGGAATTGCTTAAGTTGCAAGATGAAGATTTGAAGGTAACCGAATTGGTGGAAATGTTAAATTCACAGCCCATTGAAGAAAAGGCTTCAACAACATTTAATTTGAAACGTGACATTTCATTTGAAAAATCTCAATGAAGATTTAAGAATGGCAAATGAGCTTTGCGATTTCTTTATGAACATTGATCCGTCTATGGAACGAAGTCTTATTTTTAAGAGGCAAATTGCTAATGCAACTTCTGCGTATCAGTCTGAATTGAAGGAGTTTTTAAAAACTGCCAAGCAAGAGAAAATTACAAAATTCTTCAAACTATTGCCTAAGCCTTAATTAAAATGTTCAAAAACTTCAATTAAATTGATTTTTTGATGTATTTGTTTTTTATTATTATTATTATTTTGTCACCTAGGAACGTATCTCCTATAATCCCATATAAATTACCATTCCGTATTCACGGTTTCTGTATTCGTGGCATATTTATGGAACATATACCCCGCGAATAACGAGCTTTTACTGTATTTAACTTAGCGTTATATTAGCCCTCTATTCATATACTAATAAATCGTATTTCTCTATTTTTAATAATTTTCTACATTTTAGTCCTTAATTTCCTGATTCATTTATGCAAACGTAATGTTCAATTCAAACAAAATTATTTTCAAATTTTAAAAGCAAATGGATGCATTCTTACGAATCAAAATGTAATTTTTAGCAATTAGTCAAAAATTAATTCGGAAAATACTAAAATGTAGTATTTTTGTTGAGAAGACTCAAAGATAAGGATTTTTAAAACTTTAGCTTAAGGAAATGAGTAAAAATTTTATTATAAAATTCCATTATAGAAAAAAATAAGAATTTTAATTTTTAAAAATCACAGTCTACATTTTAATAAAATTTAATTTTTCTGTATTAATCAGACAAATTTAAATTATCTTTTTAAATCATGGAAAGGGAAATTCAATTCAACAAATGAGAAACACAGGAAATCATTTATGCATTCTCCTTTATAAATTATATATCCTAGGAGGAAATGCCAGAAATGTATTGAGAATGCGAAATATTTGTAAAATTTATTATTAAGTTATCATTATCATTATTGTACATGTTACCTTTTTCGCTTCAATTTTTACTTTAAAATATTTATTTCCTTTTTTTTTTCAGTTATTTATAAAATTAAAAAAAAGACCCTAAGTTAGTCAAAAGATTCGAAAGAGCGGTAGAAAAATCTCTTTAACTTTGACGCTTTATTTCATTACTTCGAAATTCTATTCTACAAAGCGAAGAATATTCTTTTTCCAAAAATTTAATAAAGCCCATATCATGTGCTTTGCGATTGATCTATCTAACAGAAACATATTTTTTTTTTTTAAATTAGAAAAGTTTCTTGTGTGTGTTCAAAATCGAAAAACTGAAATTGAACCAGATCACTGAGTTAAAAGATTAAATAAAAGTGTACTGGCATTCAATTTGAAAATGGCGACGTCGAAAATATTTATTAAATTATTTTCAAAGAAACAAGAATTTCTCAAGCTGAGAGATTTGCAAATATGTTTGTTGCATTTGAAATATTTTATTTTCTCTGAAAAGAAACAAGAAATATTTTATATTTGAAAACGCATGCTTTTGAGACGATGCAAAACTTTATGTTTAATAAAGTTTGAATCTTTCAAACTAGCTGAGGAATATATTTTGAGAAACTTTAGTGTATCTTTAAATGAAGCATCCCACGCTGTTTCAGATTTGAAATGTTTAAAATAACTTCTTATGCTCTTTATATTTGAAAGATAAGAAGATAACGATAAAAATTTTCATAGAATTAGAACTAGCGTAGAAATAAAGAATAATTAAATTAACAATTTGAGAATTACCCCCCTAGGTCGTGAGATTTGTCATCATTGGATTTCTTTTTATGGAGTTATTTCAAGTCAGATTTCGTTGCCAACATTCACGCGTGCGCTGAGGAAATAAAATTCAACGTCGCACCAAAGAAATTAAATACCGTTTATGCAAAATGATCTTGGAATGTTTTACAAAGCTATTGTTGCCCTTTGTCCTTATGTTATTCCTTACCTTATGTTCGTTTCCTATGTCCTATATGTTATTCCATGCCTTATGTTCTTTACCTATGTCCTATGTGTTATTCCATACCTTATGTTCTTTACCTAT
>JAPMOQ010025279.1:270130-286873 GCA_026543055.1 Argiope trifasciata
TGTGTGTGTGTGTGTGTGTGTGTGTGTGTGTGTGTGTGTGTTGGCGCACTACAGGCCCGACCGTTGGACCTACAGCTACCAAATTTGGTACATGTATACCTTAGTAGTCGGGAATGTGCACCTCGGAGCCCTTTTTTCGAATTTTTAATTAGAATTTGAATTAAAATTTAAGCGAAATTTCGACATTTTTCCGCTATAACTTCCGAAAATATTATCGCACAAACATGAATTTTACATCAATTTAAAGATTTTAAAAAATAAGCTTTCTAACAGCATAAGTGTTTTAACATATAAGTAAAGGTTCTATTTTTAACGAATTTTTAAAGAAATATTTTATCCATGTTTTTCAACAATATATTTCGGACAAAACAATAAAATTTAATCTGTAAGAGGGGAAACTAAGGTTTTATCAGCATGTTGCCATCCTATTGATGGAAGTTCAATTTAAGGAAATAACAGCTATCATCGCAAATCAAATCTAAAGAAATGCAACTTTTAGCACGTGACTGGATAAAAAGAAGGATAAAATGTGATATTTTCTAAAAAAATAAATGCAAAGCCAAGGTTTCTATAATCATTTGCAACATCTAAATTATTTATTCAATATTTTTTTCCCTTTTTCGCTTTCTTTAAAAAAACATATTTAATATTTTAGCAAC
The DNA here is from genome assembly GCA_026543055.1 of Argiope trifasciata. Classification (NCBI taxonomy): domain Eukaryota; kingdom Metazoa; phylum Arthropoda; class Arachnida; order Araneae; family Araneidae; genus Argiope; species Argiope trifasciata. The sequence goes on from JAPMOQ010025279.1 coordinate 270,790, forward strand.
ATCTGTCTAGCAGAGAAATTATAAAGAGAGTAAGGCACATAAGTATTTAATTGAAAATTTTAGAACGCATTACTCTTGGCGAACCAGCTGGTCGCCAAAGGCGGCTAGTTTTGAATAAAGTCTTTATTTTTATCCACAGTGTCATCTGATACATTTTCATTTAAGCAACACTTGTATTTCGCTCATTATTGTTATTACAGACTCATCCAAACATTAAAAAAATTCCCTTCACTGCATGTTATGTCCTCAAACGAACTTAAATTTGTTATTAAAACTTTCTTAGAAAATATTAATAACTATGTTTGAGATAATTCATTGATTATGAAACTACTCTCTTATTTACGAGTTGTTGCTGCAATCAATACATTCCACTTATCACCAGAATTTGTTCTAAGATTAAACTAACCTAGTAAAATATTCTTACGCTACCATAAAGAAAATAACTTCTGGTGGTTATTAAAAAATACACTATATCCTCGGCATAATCTAACTTTCCATTTACGATTTTCTTGCAAAATATTATTAATATTGTCTGACCTCATAATTTATTAATCTTGAAAATACTCTCTTTACAAGAAGACGTCGCTACAATCGAGACATTCCATCCATTGTTAGTCCAAAAATTTAATTAAAGTTAAACCAGTCTTCATGGATGAAGTCTGACTTCTAATCAAATCACGTTTCTTAGCTCAAAAGACAGTTGCTATAATTAGAAAATGAGTAAATCCCTGTTGTTATGCCTAGATAAATTATCATCATAATAGATTAGGCAGAGATTTAAAGCTGTTACGAGGTGTGTTAATCAATAGAATATTAAGTGGTTTAAAATGATATTATTGGAATGGTTTATCTGAATATCTGGATATTCTGTGTAGGCAGCAGTTTTATCAATGAAACATAATTTATGAAGTGAAATGAAAGGAAAGTGAAACTATGTATTGTTCAGTTTTCCTTATTATGTTCAAATGCATTAGTTTGTAATTCTTGTATGATAATTATAAATAAATTAATTTATCATTTCTCTTGTGTACATCAAAAAAATATAAAAAAGTTGCTGAAACGTACTTTTAACTTGCTTGCTAAAAAATAAAATGCAATATTTAAATGAAAAATGTGGGTGTAAAAACAAAATCGCAAATGTTTTAGACGTTGATAGAAATACTCTAATTAAATAATAGTTTTAATCATGTATATAATAAATTTGAAAATTAGTTTATTTCCTTTAAAGTAGGGTTTATAATTTTCAAGCTATTAATTTATTTTGATTTGAATTTATGATTTCTTGATTTAATTATTTTCAGAATCTCTCATGATATATATAATGACTTCATTTCGTTATAGTGCTATTTTTAGTCTGTTCTTACAGTGTTATTTCTTAAAAAGTTAGTTCATTGTTTGTATTTTAGATTTGTCTTTAATTATATTGATTTTTTTTTTGTTACATTTTTTGTTTGTTTTCTGAAAACAATTTTCAGCAATCCAGAAGAAAACATTTGTGGCAACAAAAAAAGAAACTATTTTTAAATACACTTAGTTTTACAAAAAAAAAATAGTTTTTATAAAACATTTCATCATTTTATAACTTTAAATATAGTACATCCCACATTAAATATTATGAAATCTTTAGAATAGTTTTTTCAGAAAATTTCCTCCAAATGGTTTTTTTCTTAGTGATTAATCAATTGATTGATAACAATGTTATAAAAATATGAAAATGTTTTATTTTCATGAAAAGAATTCATCTGAAATCGATCCAAATTTCAGAGCCTTAATTTTTACAGAAATCAGTTAAAATCCATAAAAAAATCAAACTTTTCAAATATGAACATATGTTGTTCAAGAGAGAAAAATAGAATGTTTTTCATATTTTTTACAAATAGCAATCAGTGCTACTAAAATTGAAATGCACTTTAGTAAAATATCCTGTGAATAGGTATATTTTTCGATAATTTTATTTTTTTAAAAATTAAAAAAAAATTACACATTTTCCTTTTATTTACTTACTAGCCGCCTTTGGCGACCAGCTGGTTCGCCATGAGTAATGCGTTCTAAAATTTTCAATTAAATCACATATTCATTAGCCAAAATGTAAGAAATAGTTAAAGTTAAAAGATTCAGTTATTAGTAGTTAAAGAGTCGGTAACTTTATTCGAAAAAACTTTTGAGTTTAATTAACAATTTATCGATAATCTTCCAAAATATTAAAAATGTTTTTTTCGGTGATGTAGTCAAAATGTTAAATATGTTTTTTAAAGAAAGCGAAAAAGCGGAAAAATTATTGAATTAATGATACAGATATTACAAACGATTATAGAAATATGCCATTAAGTCGGGATTTCAATGCATATCCTGTCTAAATTCAATCAGGTTTACTGTAAATAAAGATAATTTATGGAATTAATGATATAAATATTGCAAACGATTTCTTAGAATCCTTTACCTTGCATTTATTTTTATAGAAGATATCACATTTTATATTTGTTATTTTATCCAGTCACGTGCTGAAAGCTGTATTTCTTTAGATTTTATTTGCGATGATAGTTGTTGCTTTTTTATTTGAACTTCCGGCATTCTTTTATTTTATCCAGTCACGTGATAAAAACATAGTTAAAATATTTCTTTAAAAATTCGTTAAAAATAGAAGTTTAAGTTATACATTAAAAAAATTTAAGCGAAATTTTGACGATTTTCCGCTATAACTTCTGAAAATATGATCGCACAAACATGATTTTTACATCAATTTAAAGATTAAAAAATTAGCTTTCTAATGGTATTAGTGTTTTAATGTATAACTTAAGCTTCTATTTTTAAAGAATTTTTAAAGAAATATTTTAACCATGTTTTACAACAATATATTTCGGACAAAACAATAAAATTTAATCTGCACGAGCACGTCAAGGGAGAAAAATTAGGTTTTATCAGCATGTTGCCATCCTACTGACGGAAGTTCATATTAAAAAACAATAACTATCATTACAAATTAAATCTAAAGAAATGCAACTTTTAGCACGTGACTGGATAAAATAAAAGAAATACAAAATGTGATATTTTCTAAAATAAATAATGAGTGAGCAAAGGGAAAAAATAGCTTTTACTAGCTCTGTTGAAATCATACTGACAGAAGTTCAAATTAAAAAATAAATTAACTATGACTGCAAATTAAATAAAAAAATGTAACATTCACCAGGTGATTGGATGAAATTAAATAAATATTAAATGTTATGTTTTCTAAAAAAGAAATACAAGACAAAGGTTTCTATGATCTTTTGCAACATCTATATCATTAATTTAGTGAATCAGTGTTACGTGACTTTCGAAGTTTAAGTATATCTTGCAGAGAAATTATAAAGAGAGCAAGGCACATGAGTATTTAATTGAAAATCTTTGACCCCATTACTCTTGGCGAACCAGCTGGTCGCCAAAGGCGTCTAGTTAATATATAAATATACCACCTTTTTTTCCTATACTATGAAACTCATAATTCTTACATATAGGGCTCTAATAATAAGTGTATGAGCATTTGTACCACTATACGAATATATGTGCTCATCATGATTGTACACAAGATCCCATATTTTATATATAGTAAGGATAAACACAATTATAAGTGTATGCAAGGAATTTTGAGTGATACCACTAGTGTTCACATATACAAACACAGACGAATCTTAGAAAGTTCACTCTTGACACATTTGATTCAAAGTCTGATACACATACATATTTCTTTCTACACATCCATGAACTAAATTTCACCATTCAAGATTTGAAATTTACAGTTTTCTTATTCTCATTAATAGGGGCTTATAAATGAAGCAACTCCCAGAAATGAACTGCATATAAAGTTTTATGTACCTCCACAGTTTGGGAGAAAATTATAATCCTATATATCCGCTTGTTGTATTTTTAGGTAATCAGGTACATAAAGAGACATGAATACAAAAATTACTTTTTTTTTCAGAATACGAGAGATCTAAAATTGAAGATCCATTACAATCTTCTGATAATATCGTTTTGAAGGTTATTATAATTTTTCTTCAGAATAAATTTTTTTGTATGAGGAAGAACAAAAAAGTAAGGTTTATCTGATGAAAAATGACTAATGCTTTGAGCATAAGTTTATGGCATAAACTTTGAAAACATGGACGAAATGACTTTTTTTCTTTCATATTTTTTTATGTGAAGAAAATTCTTTAAATTCCCTCTTTATGATTTTAAAAATATTTTCAGCAACTTGTTTACTTTCAAATTGCATTAAATAACTTTCAAGACTCAATAATATAATTCTTTTACTTGATATGAAGCAACATCTTGTCTAAACCATCTGGTATTTTTAAATTAAATTTTCTGATTTACGATATATTCTACTTTTAAAAAGAACATTGATTTCTATTTAAGAGTATTCTAAAGTTTTGAAAACAATTGTTATTATAGATGCACTCTAAAATGTTTGGCGTTATTTAGTTTTCTATATTTAACTTATCACCAAAGGAAAAATTTGAATTAAAACTTTTTTTTCTGATATTGAATTCTGTCAACATCATGAAAACATCAAAGTTCTAAAACATTTTTTATTTAAAATATAAAAAGTAAACTATCTCTTACATACATAGATATATATTTATAAAGATAATTATAAATATATTATAAAGTATATTCTTTCTAGATATATACTTTAGATACATATTTTTATTTATACATAGCCACAATGGTTTTTATTTATGTTAATATAATTCATTATTTGTTTTACTTCATTTTCGACCTAATAAATAAGATTTTGAAAATGAAATCGCAATTAAAAATTGCCTCGCTCAAAATTTTTTAATGAATTCTTTATTCAATAATGTGTACTTTATTTAGACGGTTGCACACAAATAATTTTTTTAAATAAAAAGTCTTGGTATGTGTAATTATTCTTTATTAAACAAATACTTAAATTTTTATTCACACTTTCAGAAATAAGCAATTTAATAATATAGGTTATCACAATGAAGGTATGAAAAAATAATTCTTTTAAAGCTAAATTTTTTGTGGATGGATAGTTTGTTTTAAATACTCTGCAAAATGATAAATACAGTTTCTAATAAATTAGTTTTGACTACGCAGTAAATGTTTTTTTTCCTATAATGATACATTTTAAAGTTTGCAATAATATTTTCAATCTTTTAAAATTATTTACAATTTGAACCCAATTTGTAAATCAATCGTAATAATTAAAATGATTTAAAACATTTAAATATTTATCTACGGAGATCCATTTAATAAACTTAATTATAATTTATTTTTATTTCAGTGCTATTCTTTAATAAATTATCCTCACAATTTTTAAAATTAAGATTCTTAGCAAAACAGAAAATTAATAAATATATTATTTTATTAATTACTACAGATTTATATATTATTGATAAATGGCACAGAAAAGATCATACGTCTAGCATTTTTATGATTCTTGCATTTTGAATTAATTCTATAAATATCTGTTATTCATGTATTACATCATAAAAACTTGATTTTGTAACATTTTGATTAATTTAAAGTTTACGAAATAGTATTTCTAATAACAACCTCAATTTGTGAGGTATGGAAGTTTGATGAGGAGGTTGTCAGCTCAAGTTTTCTCCTCTTCATCTGACAATGGTTCAAAATTATTACGTTCGGCCCCAAACTAGCCCTAATGTTGTTTCAAAACGGGACGTTAATATAATCAATTGTAGAAACCCTATTTAAAACACTCCATTATAAATATTGTTTTTCCAGACATACGTTATAACTTAAATCTTAAAATAATAATCTAACATCATTGAGAATGTACTGAGCAAATTGTACATTCATATTCCAAATTTCAGTTTACTGTTATCAACTTATACTATCGTATGATATTTCTACATGTCAAGAATACTTTCTTAAACTCATGCCTCTTCTTTTATTTCTAACTCCTATATTTTTCCTCTAACTATTACGAAACTATTGGTTCTCAAATTTTCCAACACAACGCGATCTGAATATCATTGCACTATATTCCACAGAGAATCCTGAAAATCAATACATTCCTTTCAGCTAAGGTTTCTATTTCGGGCATAATGAATCTCGAAAAGTTTAATGAATTGCTAAACTGAGAAGAGTTCTCCGTCTAACTTTTCAAATGTGAACGAAGTTTCAATAGTGGGAGAGAATCCGATTATTATCAATTTAAAATAGAGTCATTTTATATGATTTTCTGTTTTAAACGATAACTGTTCGGAAATAATTAAAAGCAATAAATCGAACATGTAATTATCACTATGAAAGAAATAACCGCCTTATTCTTTCTTTGGAAGCTAAAATTAGATTAACAAATAAAACTAAAGCGGTTGAATAGCTAATATTATTCAGAATCCCTTATACCACTGGGATAATGAATACTATTCTTAATCTTACTTATGTTTTTCTGCTTAAAATGGTTAGAATTTGGTTTGCTGTTTCTTTTTCTCATATAAAAGTTCCATTACGAACCTGTAATTTTGTTTCCCAGCACGAATAGTGTCATCGTAAGAACGATTGCTTTACGATAACCTTCCCTCTAGGGGCACCTCGTAATTGAGGATGAGATTCTTCCGGTATGAATGGGTGGGTCTCTTCTAGCCGATGGGTAAAATAATTGGTAAGGGTCTGATCCTCCCATCGATGACGGGACGGACTCCCTACTGGGAGGATTGTACAGGAACCGGTGATGGCCAATAGGAATCAACCACAGTTCCAGCCAGTGTCAATGGCCATCACCGTTCTGGCTGTTTCAGTTTTAGGAGGTTTATCCGTGTGCCTTCGGGGCGGCTCGGAGGTCAGCAATATGACTTTATGATTATTTTTGTGGGTTCTAATAGGGTGCCGCGTTAGTTGTCTCAGAACTTGGCGACAAACTTGCCGATGAATGTGGCAATTCTGGTGACAAAATGGATAATGCTGAACCCTTTGATCGATGCGTCCATTGGGAATCGAGATACACCTGATTGACCTAAAAAATTTTCGGAGCCACCTCCCAGGAACTATAAAAGGCCAGTAGAATCAAACTGGGAAGAGTCGTGAATTGAATTGGAAATGGGAAGAGGAATCAACCCTCAACGAGCATCGAATCCTTAGAGAAGTAGTGAGTCGGCGGCCAGTTGTGCAGCTAAAGCAAGAAGACAGTGGAGGAGTTCAGCCGTTTTGAGAAGCCTACGTGAGCGTAGGCTGAATCTACGAAGATTCTCCCTCCTGCTGAACTCTATATGGCAGCTTTGTATGCCGTGGCAGTTACAACTACCGTTTATAACTTGTAACCTACTGTTTGCTGTAGTGTGCTGCTATGTGCTGTCCTGTGTTCATTTCGGTTGTACATATTTGTCGTCTTTGTATTCGTCGTCCTTGTATTAGTGTACTCGTGTTGGATAAACATCGTTGCTGCTTTCTACTGAGTCCTGCAGATTGTGTTTTCGCACCATACACCCACTACTGGCGATACCGGTGTCTAGAAAAATCCGTAACAAAATTGACAAAAAAATCGATTTTATCAAATCACATTCCGCTTTATTTCTATTTGTTTGTCGTTCTGTGAGCAAGATAAATCAAAAATACTTTGCACTAGGCAGCTGAAATTCTATATGTGTCATTACGACCAAATTGGTAGATTTCTATCATTTTTTTAAGAAATCTGTTTACAGCAAATCTGTCTATTTGTCCAATTACAAGTAAACTTAATAATTACAAAACCCAAAAAGGTTGGTAGTTAAAATTTAGTACACAGATTATGCATCTAAAATATTAATATTTATCAAATTTTGAACCAAATTCTATAAAGAGTTGACCGCCTGTTAGTCAATACTTTCACAAACCCTTAAACGCAAAGCTTTAAATCACTGAAATTATGAGTTGTAACTACAACAGCAGTTTTTGTCAAATTTTAGAGATTTGCTACCAAAAATTCATTCAAATCACTTATGTCTATGGATTAAGGCTTAGTTTTAACCTTTCGCCAGTCCCCTTCATCGACAGTAGTGGAGTATCATACTATTCAATGTCCAGAATTTTATGCGAAAGGGTAAGACATTTATTGGGACGTATGCTAGAAAGTTTCGGTGAAAATATCCCGTTGATTTACGTTTTGTGATGATGGCGAAACGTTAAGGAACTGCTTCACTTCAAACAAAAACGTGACGTGTAGCAAGTTGCTAAACAGACTCCACCTGATTGAAGTAGACCTAAGGATAACAAACAAAAATCTGAAATGACAATACTAAGTGCTTCAGAAGATGAAATAATGTAGCAGCTATTTATACATCGATCTAAAGAGAACTGCCATATTCTCACTATGCATAAAAAACACAAGGCAATTGAGTGATAAATTTAAAATATTTATACAGAGTTGATGAAATTAGATAATTAAATATTTCTTAAAATATATTTAAACGAGATAATTACTTATCAGTCCGTATAGAAATAATTCTTGGAAATCAGAAATGTCTGATGATTATTTTAAATTTAAAAAGATTTTTTTTAACTTTTATTTAGAATTTTAATTAATCAAAAATTAAGCGAAATCTCGGTGTTTTTCCACCATAACTTCCGAAAAGATTATTGGACTAAAATGATTTTTTATCAAATTAACGTTCGAAAAATTATCTTTTTAATTCTACCAATGTTTTAAAATACAAATTAAATTTATATTTTTAACGAATTTTAAAAAAATAATTTAACCATATTTCTCAACAATATATTTTTCCCAAAATAAATTTTAATTGCAAGAGCAAGTTACGATTCATTAGGAAAAAATTAGTTTTTATCAACGTATTGCTATCAAATTGACATAAGTTCAAATTAAAACAATTTATAAATATTATTGCAAAATAAACATATAAAAGTGCAGTTTCCAGCATGTGTCTCTATAAAATGAAATAAAGATGAAAAATACACTAAAGTAACATAAAGCAAAACATTTGAATTTAATATTGAAAATTAATTCTCATTTAAGAAAACATGACAGAAATAAAATGGATATCTTTGAATAGCTAATTTCTTATTTGTATAATAAAGTTTAAAATATTTTAATGTGATAATACATTCTGACGTTATTTTGAAAAACTTTAATATTCAAATCAATTTTAATGTAATTAAAAGAATATAAATCTACTTATTGCAAATGTGAGAACGATATTATTTTTAAAAACATTGTCTGTCTTAAGTAATTTAAATCATTAATCGGTTAAAACAATCACATAACTATCATATTATGCATGCGAGGATATTTAGAAAATGAATTTTTTTTTCACCTCAAAATGAATCCAGCTTCAAAACTTTATCTCAGAGCCAGATTATTATTATTATTTTGCTTGAATTTTTTGGAATGGTCTCGTGACTATAGTATTGCGCAATCATCGACTTCTACAAGAACGATTTTTTTTTCTTCTTAATCTCAAAATCGCTCCTACTCCAGAACGTTTTTGTCAACTAGAAAAATTCAGAATTTAACCTATCACATTAATAGAAGTTCAAACTAAAAAAATAATGAACTATTGATGCAAATTAAATACATAAAAGTGTAATCTTCTGTAATTGTCTGTTTGAAATGAAAAAAAATTATATATTTTATAAAAAGTAAATGGAGGAACAATTTTGTACGATCTTTTTCAATATTTGTTATTAATTCACTAAAACAATTTTCTCTAAGGCATACATAGTTTAATATATGCAAGATATACACTCAATTCAGAGCCCAACAGCTAATATCTGAAACTTATTAATTGGCTTATATATCTTCTGAAAATTAATTGGCTTATATGTCTTCTGAAAATTAATTGGCTTATATATTTGCTGAAAACATGGTCCAAATGAAATAAAGAATCATATTTTATGTAGCTTAATTTAGTAAACGCTCAGAAAAATTAGGAGTTTTAAATATTTACTTAAATCCTCAACATTTTGAAATCATATGTAACATCTATTGTTGAGATGCCAATATTTTAAATAAAAATTATTTTCACTCCATTCAAATAAATAAGTCACATACCCAACTAATTTATAAAATTTCAATATCATTCTTCTATAAAAACGGTTGATTTTAGACCACTCCATTAACTGTCTTAAAGAAAATATGCTAATTTTCTGCCAGGATTTATTGATAGTGAAGAAATGTTGACATACAAAATTGTTGACAATTCTAAAATTGATATTTAAAAATTTCATAAATTGGTCAGATTTGATTGCAGAAGATAGAAACATTTATTTATTTATTTTAAAGTTGAAATGTCAAGACTATTTCGCAGGGACAAAAGGACAGAGTAAAAATTAAACTTAACAATTTCTTCATAAATACATTTATAGACTGACATAAAATAAAATATTTTTATTTGCATCACTTAAATATTTTGAAGGTAAAACTAAAAGCTGAATTTTACTAGGAATCAGAGAAATTTTTGTTACATTCTTAAAGATATTACATAAACTAACAAAAATTATTCTGCAGTGTACATTCAAATTCAATGCTGAAAATACTCTCTTTCAATTCTCGTATTTTAAAAAAGACATGACTTGTTTCAACGAAAAATGTTTTTATATTAATTGCATTTAATAACATTTCCACTCTAATTTTAGGTTGAAATTTTATAAGCATTGACAGAAAATTAGAGAACGATAAATAGTACAATGATCAGAACTGTTTAAGGCCTACACAATATTATGATTAAATTATATAACTACCAAAATTCGGATCTTAAATATATTTTGCAGTGAAAGTTATTTAGTGACAAAGTTTCATATTATATTTAATTGAAAATTTTAGCAATCACCAGTAATGGCGAACCGGTTGGTGGCCAAATATGGCTAGTATTATTAATAAATTTATTAACAAAATATTTTAGAAACACGTGAAATTTGAAATATCTTATCCACATCAATATTTGATTCGTATTTACTTTCAAAACTAATTATCAATGCAAACCATTTTCTGAATTTTATGCTTTCAATTATTGCTTTCACTTAAATTATTAATGAAATACTTGTATTCTTCCTAATTATTATTTAACTGCAACTTACGCGAAACTACTAATTTTCTAACTTCCTAACTACTAATTAACTAACGAATGAGATTTGAATATCTTTGTTCCAAGTTTTGCTGGGAGTTTGAAAAATCAATAGACCTCCTCCATCTCCGTCCTTGTTCTCAGAATATCGTGTTTCATTTCGGATAAATGAAACACGATAACACATAATTCGGATATTAATCTGGATCTCCCAGATTAATATTTCAAATATGCGTGATAGATTATTATTACATGAGAATTTAAGATGGCAATAAATATGCATGAACAACTACCCTTACCGATGTGGGAGTATATCTTCAGATATCATATATTTGATACCAAATAGTTGTTGAAGTAATGCAATCTTTATGTTAACGATGTTGTTTTACTCGGCATTACTGAATGTTAGTTCTAGTTTAGAATTTACATTAAAATAATTATGCATAAAGTCTTTCTTTGATTGGAAAATCTGCTACAAAAGAACAATTTAATAAATTGTTGTAAAATTTGTATTATGGAATAATTGTGTAATTTTTTTAATCCTACAAAAAACCTAACTAATTCTGAAATAGTGGTTTTATACTACATTGTTATCAAAATGACATCAATGAAGGGAAAAACTGAGTTCTTTTGTTTAATGAATTTAAATCGTACATTACTGTTCGATGTCAGTTTTGGTATTATATAAAGGACTGAGAGTTTGAAACTACAATTGAATTTATTGATGATCTCAAATTTAAAATACAGATGCTAAATCTAGGGTAACAGCTGAAATTTTGGTATAAAATGGAACACCACTTTGACATTCTTCAAGCTATCAAAGATCTTATATTGAAATTTATTGTCCAATGTCGCTTTACTAAAGGTATGATAATCGTCTTTAAACAAGTAATAAATAAGAAAAGTACTTTAATTCCTACTTAGCTCAACAAAGAAAAATTTATTTTAGTTACTTTTTATTAAATAACTAAAAAAAATTGATTTTTGCAAGAATTCAACTCGCATTCTTCATCCTCACGTGAAAAATGCTGATATCCTTGAGTTGCTCACTGCCTGTTGATTTCAATATTCATTACAAACTACTTTAAATCCTATTTAACAATATTCATTACAAACTACTTTTAAATCCTATTTAAAGTATTAAAAATTAAATTTAATGAATTTAAAAAGACTGTATTAATATCAAATGTCGTTCACTACAAGTTTAAATAAAATTCATTTGAACTTGAATGGATGAATAAAAAGTATTTTATTAACGTGAAATTTTAAACAAATAAATAAATATAAGGAGAGTGTGAACTAATAGTAGGAATTCAAAAATCAAGAAACAACCGTGCAAGAACAATCTTTGTCGGTTAAACAAACAATATTTTAACTTGTTCGGTTTTTTTTTTTTATTTTTAATGTTGGACCAATTAGGCAATAACACTGTGATTTCCTAGGGAAAAATTACAACAGGCTATAGATAATTCAACATTTATACAGTGAAAACCGACTCAAAAACACAACTACATTACCTGAGGGTTCATAATGGAAAGACTGTACCTTGAAAGCCAACTCTAAAATGAAACTACATTAACAGACGATAGATATTTCAAAAGCTATACTGAGAAAGCCAATCCCAAAATAAAAAATAGACAAATCGCTAATTTGTTTCTACCCGTTTTGAGGCTTCAACAGTTCGCTTCAAAAAGCTCAAGCCAAAACAACAATAAAAAACAATAAAAAAATAATAAGACCATTTTTACTAGGGGATGAAGACATTTTCTACTTTTTTATCATAAATATGGTTATCAAATCAAAATGCCTCTAATCTTAGATAATAGAAAAATTTAAGTCATAAGGTAAACCAAACGAGACTAAGTCCTTAAACCTTCATTAAAATTGAATTACAGTAAAAATTTCAACTTACTTAGAGTGCTTGTATCTAAAATCCTTGCTATAAACTCAAGATTTTTTTAATTACATTTTTTTTGTTGCATTTTAATATACTAATGGCAACTAAATTTTTTAAAACTCTTATTTTTATTTATTCTGTAAAGTAAATGATCATTACATATTAGTTTAATTATTGAATATTAATATAATGAATTCAATCCTGATAGCAAATTTTAACATAATAATTCTATATTAATTTTGTTGAAAGAGATGAATAAATTTCAAATGCAATCGAAAGCTTTATCTAAATTTTCTATTCTTAGAAAAGCATACAAACGATTTTTAAATTAAAGACGAACTTGAATTAGAAAAATCATTATTTTCAGAGAGCCAAGAAATGAATTTTATATTATTATTAAATTATTTGTTACATTAATTACGAATTCCATTTTATTTTTCATATTTCTAACAAACAACTTTCTTTCATCTCACTTTTTTAATGAAATTGGAATTTTCATCGCATAAGAGGGAAATTTAATTAAAATCAATATTCGGTAATGAATAAAAGAAAATATTGCTCAAAGGGCCTGAGATTCATAAAAAAAATTTTGAGCCACGATTATGAATTTAATGTTTTCGTTTTACAAACAATAACATCCTCTATTCAAATTTCTCAAACTTTGTAATGAAAAGTAAAAACTTTGTTCTTCGCAACTTTAAAAATTAAATAAATTAAAATTAAAACATAAAATGAACTTTTGATCCTCTATTGTTGTTAAACTTAAAATATTGCCAGCAGAATTTAATAACATATAAAAAAGAAACCATTTTAATATAAAGATCATTATTAATTTATAAAAAAACAATTGTCAAATTTTGAAAACATAATTTTTTCATTTATTCTTCATAATTTAAATGCTTATGCGCCTCTCATTACATAAAAATTGCTCTAAAATATTTTAATGGCCATTAGAACCTTTTTTCCTTCTGTATTACAATTTATCTGTAACTCTTACGTCTCATAATACCTCAAATAATGCGTTTACTTCATTGTTAATTGTAAACATCTTTTTTCTTCTCACCTTTCACTCCTATTTTGACGAACTAAAGCCCTTCTAACGCATGCGCAAAAGAGCGGAGAGTTTTACAATCTGTTGTGAAACATCGTCCATCGTTTTTTCCGTATTCGGTATAAATATGAAGTCGCTTGCTTATGCTGACTGCAAAGAAAACAAATAAGAGTAATTAGACAAAGTATTGGGATGTAGAATAAGTTCTCGCGGTTTTTTGTGAAAATTAATGCTTTATTTAATATCTTTAAAAAACATGTTACTGAAAGTATTTTCCATCGCTTGCCAATACTTTTCCCCATCTATCTGGCAGAGTTTGAATTCCATGTCGGATAAACGCCCCTTCTTTTGGGGCTATCCAAAAGCCGACCCGATTTTGGGGATCTTCGTAAAACAGGAAGTGCTGTTCATCCAGAACATGTGTCATCGACCAGAACAACCAGTAGTCGGAAGAAGCAAAGTTCGGTGAATACAGTGGGTGAAGCAGGTCTTATCATTTAAGTTTCCAAATAGGTTTTTACCGGTTTTGCAACATGTGGTCATGCTGCAAAAGGACCGTTCATATCTCTACTCGTATAGCGGCCATTTTTCCTTCAGTGCTCGGCTTAATTACTCCAGTTGTAATCTATAGCGATCTTCCATGATGATTTCATTTTGTTTGAGCATCTTATAATAAACTATGACTAACTGATTCCGCCAAATATAGAGAATAATCTCCGAAACATGGGTATTCTGCTTTGCTGAAGATGGTTAGGCATGGCCAGGATTCTACATTTAAGATTATCGTAGTGTATCCATTTTTCATAGCCAGTTAAGATGCGATGCAAAAAGTATTTACTTTCCTGCCATTGAAGCAGCTGGTCACACTTGAAAAGACTTTTACGGCAACCATTGACCTTTCTTTTGAATGTCCCCATTCTTTCAAACGTTTCGAAAGAATTATGTGATCAACTTCTAATAATTCCCAAAATCAACTTGCGTTTGACACGATCTTCATGAAGTATTATTTCCAACTGTTCATCTTCAAACTTCTTCGTCAACCAGAGCGTTCTTTATTCTCAAAATCAAAATTATTATTTTAATGAGTCTAAATTAATTTCTACAAGTTGTTTGAGACAGAGAATGGTCTTAAAAAGAAATCTGCCAGAATCAACTGCAGATAGTACAATAATTATATAGTACAGTAAAATTCCCCGCATATACACTTTTTTGCACAAAATTTGTTATACAATAAAAAATAATGTTGTAAATATTTCTGCGAAATAACATACATTGAATTCCTAGCTTGCTTATAGTACTTGTGAATAGATACGTCATTATCTTAAACTGAAGCAATCAGTTCCGGTTACGCTATCTGTTGGAAAACAGTGAGATCTGATTCAACTATCTAATATTATCGCCTGCGAAAATTTTAATTTTTTTATGGAATTTTGAAAACGGTATTGATAGACTGTAACCGAATATTTGAAGCATTTGATTTTGATAGTACATTGTCACATCTATATCTTCCATATGTGTTTGACGAACCGACAGGCAACTATTTGCAAGAGGCACAGTTTTGATAACAAAATCCTCTTCCATCAATTTTATTGGGGTTTTAATTTTTAAAAGAAAAAGATTTAACATACGGCATCTACTTAATGGATTTTAGTAGACTTTTTTGTGTAGACTAAAATTTTAATGTATATTAAATGTTATACAATGTGTATAACATTCAGTCATTCCATTTTCGAGCTATCATACTCGCTGACAAATGAAGGTAAAAAAAAAGTAATACAAAAAATAATTCAATTCCTACGTAGGTCAACAAAGAAAAATTTTATTTTAGTTACTTTTTTATTAAATAATTATCAAAAAATTTACTATCAACAAAAATTATTGATTTCCTTAAGAATTGAAATATTTCTCATTTTCACGTGAAAAATACAGAAATCCTTGCATTTTCTGACTGAGCTACTGCCTGTTGATTTCAATTTTCATTGCAAACTACTAAAACTTTTTTAAAGTATTAAAAGTCAATTAAATTTAATAAATGAATTAATATTTGTGAAAACTGTATTAACATCAAGCGTGCGTGTGTGTGTGTGTGTGTGTGTGTGTGTGTGTGTG
>JAPMOQ010025281.1:0-29936 GCA_026543055.1 Argiope trifasciata
TGTGTGTGTGTGTGTGTGTGTGTGTGTGTGTGTGTGTGTGTGTGTGTGTGTGTGTGTGTGTGTGTGGTTTATAAATCTGTGGTTTATAACAGGGCTCCTCCCTCAACTACAAATGTTCTAAAATAAATAAATGTGAATTAAAAATCTCTTTTAAACAGAAGATGCTTTTATTAATGTATTAAGGTATACATACTCACTAGAAGATTTTCAAAAAAAATTTTAAATCCAATTTTTTTCACAGTAGGGCATTAATATATGTTTAAACTTATTTCAGCGAGAAAAAATCCTATTACACTAATTATTGATTAATTAATACACTTTATTATTAATAAGCTTAAAAAACTTACTTTATCAGACCTTATTAAAAGCAACAACTGATATGGAAAATAAATTGGATTACATTTCTTTGTTATTATTAGTACGCTTTTATTTAAGGAGATGCAAACAAATTTTCGTCATTTAATTATCACTAATTAAGTCTGTTTAAGCAAAGATTTCCCATGAAGGATTTAAACGATTTTTTCTATAAATTTATAGTTAAGAATTCAGAATGTATTGCAGAAGAAGTGGCGATAAAAAATAGAATGTCACAAATATTTTTAATCCAACACATTGAAATGTGCAAATAATTAGATAAAAAAATTTAAAAAAACACCTGAATAAGGAAAATTACTTTTTAATCTTTATATAAAAAATTCTTTTATAAGGTGTATGAACACACCAGAAGATTTTTAAAAAATTCACTTTAAATATCAAATTTTTTCACAGGAGATCCTTAATATATGTTTAAACTCATTTCAGTGAGAAGTAAATTATATGACACTAATTATTAATTAGTTCATTAATACTGAAAGAGCTAATTAGCATATTTTTTGAAAATGATATTTTAAATTCCAATTTGTACAGACACACTATTTTAATTGGAAATGATGCCTAATGTTAGTTCATTCATGTTGTCTGCCTCGATCAAGTTGTAAAAATATATAGCGTTTTTTTAACTATTAATAGAAAAAGCAAGATTTTTTCTTTCATTTTAGCTTTTAAAAATTTACTTCTATAAATATAACTTTGATTGAGACACAAAACATCCACACTTTTATGCAGATTATTTTGATATATAAATAATTGTTTTTGGTTCATTTCTTGTTGTTTGAATGAAACAAAAAAGTGGAAAATATCCTTCTTCATCAAATTACTTTGAAAAAACCGAAACGCACCTCTAGAAAAATCCTTATAACTCGAGAAACATTTCGAATATTAAAACATCTTGTTATCGTTAGAAAGCTAGAGGATCAGAGAGCATTTGAAAGCAATACACTTAGCAAAAAGTGTGAAGTTTGGAAGTCAGTTGTTATATAAGACAGCAATGTTTGGAAATTTTGTATGTCTATAATAAACAAATGGGCAGTCCAAGTGTTTTGAAAGAAAAAAAAAATGATGTGCTTTGTATTGAGAAACCGGGTTACTCGCGAAATTAGATTATGCAATATTATAATGATTTCAAAAACCAATAAAAATACTGGGTAGGAATAAAAACCAAATCAAGTATCAATTTCACCTTTAAGACACGCTCAAATTTCTTTATGTTTGATATCAGCCATCTAAGACTTCTTCTGCAATATTGAGTTTTAATTCCATTAAACATATTTCAGTGGATCTTCACAACTAAGCTTCTTCTCCTTCTTGTATACAGCCGACATAAGATTGGCGCTGTTTAGCCAAGGTTGGCTCTTGCGCCACTAAAACTCCCAACCAACCAATTATACAACCGACCACCCCACCACCATGATTAGATTATCTCTTCTTTGCTATCTTTTAATTGTAGTAGAGAAGGTGTCATCTAATAATATAAATGGTTTGGTCCTAGAAAAGAACGCAATCTACGAGTTACCTCGTAATTGGCTGTCAACGTGTTGATTTAATGGCTCTAATAAATTACTCGAAGTAATATATTTCATTGCAAGTGCAAACGCCAATATGGATATTTCTTCTTCTTGTATACAGCCGACCACTCCGCCACCACTGAATGTAGCAGTATCGACATGGTTGACAGCTGAATAAGTATCGTCCAACCTTACATGGACCGATCCGCCGCACTAACACTCCTTTCGGGGTAGTAAATAGCCATCTTCCTCCCCATTTACACACTCTCTAGCAGTTGGAACGAAACTATCAATCTTTAATATCATATCCCTCAGAGTTTTGAGATTATCTGGTACCATCAGTACTGTTCTTAAAACATTATTTACAATCTTCAGGTGTTTCCTTAACCCTGAGGCCTCTATACATTCCATTAAATAGTGGTAAACAATACCAATTTCTCAACAAATGCATTTATTTTCCTGCGTTCTTTCAAATCTTTAGAAATAGGCAGGAATTCTCCCATGTTCAGATATTATTTGGATTATAAGTCGATGGTATCTTGTTATTTTTATTTCTGTATTAGGAATAAAGTCGAGAGTGACTCTTCCTTTTTTGGACATATACCATCTGTTAAACCATTGCAGTTTTATTTCTTCTCTCAATTCCGTTCATTAAGCTCTCAATTCATTTTAAGATATAATTGGGACCTATAAAATTACCGTTAAGAAGTGGTAAACCATACCCATTTCTCCTAAAATGCATTTATTTTCCTGCTTTCTTCCAATCACAACTTTGCTCTCCAAAGAGCCATTAGAGCAAGGAACGGTTGAAAAAAATGATCGTAGAAGACTGGCAAAAAAATCTGGCATGAAATGACAAAGAAAAAAATAGATCTTGATTTCTATATCTAGAAGATTAAAGGCGGTGATAAAACCCAAAGTAAAGCAGATGAAAGATTTATTACTTTTTTTTTCATTTTACTCTTTTTATCATTGTTCCGTATTTACTTTTTTTTATTATGTGAAGACGTGATATTGTATTCGCTTGAGGTTTTTGGAATAAATCTTTCGTCTGAAAATGTTGCTTTCACATTGAAATCTGAAATTTGTTGCTTTCACATTTTGAAGCAACAAATTGTTGAAGCCTCAAAATGTGAAAGCAACAAATTAGCGATTTATTCCTTTTTTTATTTTAGAGTCGGCTTTCATTGTGCAGCTTTTGAATTATCAACTGTCGATTGTTGTAATTATTCCCTTCTTCCCTTGGAAATCACATTGTTATTTCCTAACTCGCACAGTGTTTTTTAAAATAAACCAAACAAGGTAAAATATTGTTTGTTTAATCGATATAAATTGTTGGCTTAGGGATAGTTTCAATGAATTAAAATAAGGTTATTAGAAAATAATGCATACACTTGGCGATTTATCACCAACTAAAGTTACAACCCGATTTTCAAATTATACAAATTCTGAATTCTTACTGATTGTCTTAATTAATTTGAGTCATAAACTGTGCCGGCGTCTCCCGAGTGTTCTGGTCGTAACGGGTTCGTGCATGGTTGTTATTCTGTGTACTGTCTGTGAGTAGTGTGAATGTGTCCCCCTGTAAAAAGGGGTTGTGCAAACGAATGTGAAGCAGGAATTAGCTAAGTCATACTCTTGGCCCTAATTGGCTCAGCTGAAAAACAAGGGACGCTAATTTAGCTTTAAAATCACTGGCAGCAATCAGCGGGCTTGTTAGTGACAAGTGCCATTGAAAACAACAACAAAAGTCATTAAAAGTTTCAACAGTTTTGAACAATCACAAAGTTTTGAAACAATCACAAGACTATCAGATTACGCATGCGTCGATATTTTAAAAAAATTCAGTTCCCTCCCCTCCGTCTCAAAATCGGTATTAACTTAACTTATTCTTAAATAACTAAATAAATAAATAAATAATGTTTTCAAATAACTTGAAATTTGAGATAGTAGAATTCATTTTTGTTTTGACGCATAAAATTGGTTGCACTTTTCTTTAAGCTGAATTATTTCTTGTAGTACTTTCCTAATTATATATTAGGTTGTTCGGAAAGTAATTTCGTTTTTTCCTGACAAAGGATTTAATTGCATTTTTCGCACCCAATTTCATACTTAAACCGCAAAATCATTTTATGTTTTAAGAGCTGATATAGCAAGGCTTGAGTGTGAAAAAGTGCAGCTGATTCTTCGCAGTAGTTTTCGGATGGTGCCCTTTTAAATATGGAGAGCAATAAACAGCATTTTCGTCATTTTTTTCTTTTTTGTTATAAAAGGTAAAAATGCTGTTCAAGCCAGAAATAAATTAGCCAATATGTGTGGAAAAGATGTGTTAACAGTACATCAGTACCAGAACTGATTTGCAAAATTTTTCCTTCAAATGAGGAGGCCAAAAACCACCTCGATCAGTTTTTTTTTTACAGCAAAGACCAAAACTTTTATGAGCGTGTAATCATGTTACTACCAAAAATATGGCAAAAGGTATTAGACCAGAATGGCAATTTTATAATTTAATAAATAATTTATTCATTAAACGAAAATTTCTTTTCATTTTGACCCAAAAATACGAAATGACTTTCCGAACAACCCAATATTTTTAAGTTATGTTCTTAATTTTGTATATTTATATTATTTAGTCTAACATATCTTAAATACAACTTTTGATACACGAAACGTGAGTTTTCACTTTTTTCTTTTTTACCTTCACTGCGTGCACAAACAGGATTAAGATGCATTAAGGTCTTTTAGCTTCACTTCTCTTTCTTCCTTGCTTTGGCTGCTAATAAGTGTCAGTAAGTGAAGCAACGATGGTGCTAATAAGTGTCAGTATAAGTGACTTCAAGTGCATCAAACTTCTTTTTGTCTGTCTAATGAAAGGTCATGCTTTGGCTATTTAGAGGCTTAAAACATTTTGCATCATTTCATTGCCTGCTTTTGATTGCATCACTTAATTTGTTGATTTATTACTAGAAATTCCGTAATTAATAGGAAGGTATTACGATTCCATTTCATTTAAATCACGGTAATATTGGCAGATGATCCTTCAAAGTTATATCTTAAGTCATAAAATTAGTAGATTCTATCATCGAAGAAAAGCATTCTCGAAATTTTGAATAAATAAGATTTGATAATAAATAAGATCATATATAAAGTTGTATTGAGAATTATAATATTTTACAGAAATTATAAATTGGTTTTTAAAAATTTTAGAGCAGAAATTCATTTATGCCATGCGCTTCGCGAATATCTCTAAAAATAAAAATGAATATTTGTCTGTATGTCTCTTATCCCTTCCTAAGCCTATTTTAGTCTAATGGATATTTTTTAATTTTCTTTTTATAAGAAACATTGTGATTTGATTTATTTATAGTATTATTTTTAAGTTCGCACACTTTTACAATTTTATTTTAACATTTCAATTTTTGTGAAAAGTATTTTGCAGTGTTTAATCTATGAATATAAATAAAAGTGAATGTTTGTCTGCATGTCTCTTATGCCTTCTTAAGCCGTGCGATGGAACTTGGTCAGCCTATTGTTTAACTTGCGGGATGGTTAAAGGGATATTACAATGATCAAAAATTTAAAAAAAATCGAAACTCAACCGCATCTATTTACCAAGAATTCATCTCCAACTAACTCGCCAAGGAAACAATAGATCCTGTAGAAATGCTACATCCAAGTTAAAGGTTAATATTTTGTATCTATAATCGCAAATGTCACGCAAGTCATTCTCAGAGGTAACAACTTTATGACCGATTATGCGAGAAAGTTTTGTAAAGGCCAACCTTGGGGGGTTTTAAATTTAAATTAAATTTTAGCATTTTTCGCAGTAACTAGCAGTCAAACTCCGTTTTGTATAATGACTAGCAGTAGTGAATTATGTAATGAGCATTTTGAAAATTTCTTTTGCACGTTAAATCCGTCAAGGCCACACGTCCTCCCATTGGTTGTGTTGTGGAGAGTGGGATGCCAGCTCAGATATCCACCAATATATAGGCCGCCCTGGCCTGGTGGCAAGGTCTCAGCCAGTGAGCCATAAGGGTTTCAAGTTTGAAACCCGATTGCACCGAAGAACTGTCGCGTTAGGGGTTCTATTGCACGTTCAATCCTTCAGGGACACACGTCCTCCCATTAGTGTGGTGTGGAGAAGGGGGTGACAGCTAAGATATTGTCCTCATCATCTGACTGTGGTCCAAAATGACGAGGTCTGTCCCCAAACAGCCCTGGCGTTGTTTTACTAAGGACGTTAATATAACTAAATTAAACCACCAATATATATTCATCTGATTTACCCTTCTGACACTCATTTCAAATCATCTGCTGCTTACAAAAGCATTATACTCTGTTGCTCAGCTCGAAAAATTTTGGGAAAGAATGAAAATTAAAAAAGAAGCAATAATAAGACACAATCAAAATGAAACGAAAATCTAGAAAACCTCGCATCGAAAATATCTCTAATTTCAATGCAAACTAACAATACCCAGAAATCAGAAGATTCTTGTAAATGCCATTACAATAACCTTCATAACTTCTAATTATCTTCTTTCGCAAACGCCGTTCTAGTGAAGGCAAAAGGTGAAAGAAGTCAAAGGTTCCTTCATAGTCCTTTAATTCTAACACCTATAGTAAAGCAGGTCCTTCACAAAAGGGAAATATGGAATGCAATTTCAGTCAATTTCTTCACAGAGTTTCTATCTTTACTCAAAATTTCAATCTAATGTAATCACGTGCTGATTTACCTAGTCTTTCAATGATGATTTTTAAAATACAAATGATGGCATTGGAAATTTAAATAATTCGAATTTACTTAATATTTCTATTCCTCCTACATCTACAATTGTTGTTCAGTGTCTTTGGAGGAAGAGCCATGTTTGGCTATGCTGGCATATGGTATAAAAATAAAACAAAAACACATATTTTAAAATATAATAGATATAGGAATCAAAAAACCGCAGTAAAATGTCTGATTAAAGAGTTCAACGCAACTATAAAAACCAATGATTTTTAAATGTTTGGGTGGAAATTCCACCAGATCTTGTAAATGTAGTGACGATGATTTGAAAAAGTGTAAACGAAAGGAATTAAAAGTTGTGCACTAGATTAAAATATGTTTGATGGTAAATCTACAATTGTGTGAGTACCGTTTCTAGGATTGCACTTGAAACGTTCCTTAGGCAAGACGTCTTTAGAACTTTTTTATTCATCAAACTTTGAATTGCCGTCTCCCAGATTCATTGATACTTTCACATTAGTTTTTCAGCATAACACGATATTTTGAAATGTGGGGCAGGCGTCATATTTTTTTATATACTGTGCGATGCCCCCGGTAGACCATGTAGACCACAGTAGACCCACAGTACATCATCGAGACCATGCGGGAAACTTGATGCGGCCACCGAAAAGCAACCTCACTTAGCACGAAAGAACATACTACACTGGATGACATTGGACCTTTGTAAACAATAAAGAACCCAAACCCTATAGAGTAAACACATATTGCTACAGAAAAAGCATAGAAAACAAACATTACATATTAAGTTGAAAAACATTAAAAATGCATAAAAGACATTGAATGGGCATTGACTTTTTACATTAAAAGAGAGTTAAATACAAAAGATTTGACAAATTGCCCAAATAGAAGACATTCCTATTGTTAGAACGAATAATTGTCCATAATAGAAGGCGTCATACTGCAAAATTCTTAAATGATAAACGATACTTAATTCAGCACAAAAAGAAACTCTTATTAAAGAATGCAAACACATTGATGCCACAGCAAATATACACTGAAGTGACAAAAGTCATGGGATGACTGTTAATATCGTGTTGGTGCTCCTTTTGCCCGGCGAAGTGCAACAACTCGACGTGTCATGGAGTCCACAAGTCGTTGGAAGTCCTCTGCAGGAATATTGAGCCATGCTGTCTGTATAGACGTCCATAATTGTGAAAGTGTGGATGGTGCAGGAGTTTGGGCACGAACGGACCTTTCGATGATGTCCCATAAATGCTCGATGGGATTCATATAGGGCAATCTAGGTGGCCAGATCATGCGCTGGAATTGTCCGGAATGTTCTTCAAACCAATCGCGAACAGTTCTGGCCCGGTGACATGGCGCATTGTCATCCACAAAAATCCCATCGTTGTGTGGGTACGTGAAGTCCATGAATGGCTGCAAGTGATCTGCAAGCAGCTGAACATAACCATTTCCAGTCAATGATCGGTTCAGTCGCACCAGAGGACCGAGTCCATGCCATGTAAAAACAGCCCACACCATTATGCAGCCACCACCAGCTTGAACAGTGCCTTGCTGACAGTTTGGGTCCATGGCTTCGTGGGGTCTGCGCCACACTCGAACTCTACCATCAGCTCGTAACAACTGAAATCGTGACTCATCTGATCACGCCACGGTTTTCCACTGGTCTAGAGACCAGTCGATATGCTCACGAGCCGAGGAGAGTCGCTGCAGGCGATGTCGTGCTGTCAGTAAAGACACTCGAGTCGGTCTTCTGCTGTCATAGCCCAAGGAAGACAAATTTCGCCGCACAGTCCTATCGGACACGTCCCTCGTACGTCTCACATTGATTCCTGCTGTTATTTGACGAAGTGTTGCTTGTCTATTAACATTGACCATTCTACACAGACGTCGGCGGTCTCGGTCGTTAAGTGCAGGGGGTCTCCCACTGCGCTGTCCATGATGGGATGTGATGCCTGAAATTTCATACTCTCGGCACACTCTTGATACTGTGGATCTCGGAATGTTGAATTCACTAACGATATCCGCAATGGAATGACCCATGCGTCTAGCTCCAACTAACATTCCACGTTCAAAGTCTGTTAATTCTCGTGTGCCGCCGTAAATCACGAAAAACATGTTTACATGAATAACTTGAACACAAATGAAAGCTCTGGAAAACGAACTGCGCATTTATACTTTTTTGCTGCGATACTACTGCCATCTGTATATTTGCATATTGCTATCCCATGACTTTTGTCACTTCAGTGTAGTTTTCTATACACTTTTCATTGGTATTTTTATGTAAATAATTAGACTACTCCAGCAGTTATTTTGAATTAAGAAAATAAGTTTAAAGTTGTAAAAGACCATCTTTTTAACCGTGATCAGTCACTGCGATGTGCGTGATGTTTGAATGAACATTCGAGTGATCAAACACATAAACGTGTTTTTGAAACGCATGTGTCTGATCATAATGGAATACAAATAACAGCTATAAGGAGCAACTTACGCATTTCATTGGAGACTAGATTTCTAGCCTTTTTCCTAATAGATTTGTTGTCATCATTGAGTTAATTCGGATAAGAATATTTGACCGAAGAAAAAATTAAAGAAAATTGGAAATGTTACTCGTTGAATGCCACGGCAATTTTCAGAAATCTGGCCTAAAATGGCACGAACTCATTTTTAGAATTATTTGTATATATATATATATATTTTTTTTCGTTTTTTAATAAAATTTCTCGTTCATGCAATCCAGCATTGATTTGTTGTTCTTTTCCCTGAAGCCATCTATCGATATGAGTACTGAGATACTACGAGCTGATTCGTAGCTGCATAAAAATGGCAAGGAAATACAGTACGAGATCCCTCGTCGTTGGCATCCTAGAAAAGAACTCAACTTATGAGTTACCTCGTAGTTGGCAGTCAACGTGTAAAGAAACATTTTTCAAATTTCTTGAGTAACCTTTGAAGTCAAAACTTTAAATAGGTGTAAATCAACAAATGTTAATAGATATAATTTTAATAGATTCCATGTTTTATTCAATTTTCTGTTGATTTTTTTTGACAAGAAATGAAGCTAAATAACAAAATACTCGGGAGAAATTTTTTAGCTTATGTCAGACATAGCTGAATTTGTAAAAGAAATAATAAAAGCCATTTTTAAAAACACTTTTTGTTAGTGTTCTAAAATGCAGAATTTTTTTGCTTGAATTGTATCTTACTTCACAGACTTTTATTAATCAACCACTAAAAATCAATTTTACTCAAATTCTTTATCATATGACTCTCCTCAGCTAAGACGCAAATTTATAATCAATCGGTTAACTGAAAATTAAACTTTTAAAATATTAACACATTGTAAGCGGATCACGTACTAGTACGTTTTCTGACGATTGAAACTTGAGCTCAGGTCACGTACTAGTGCGGGTTAGTGTCACAACAGGGTTTGTTTGTGGGTACAAAATAACGGTATAGACAGGGAAACGAAGCCGAATGCTCTTGTTTACTGCATAGATTCTGGAAAAATGGAGACAAATTAAAACTAGTTTTTACATCAGTCGATACGAAACGGGAAGGTGGGTAAAAAAATTTAGAATTAAAATTCACTTTTTATTGATTCTTGCGAAAATGAGTGAATTTTGCGGCGTACCTATTCGTAGAGGAAAATGCTTTGAACGTTAACACTGTAAAACATTATTAGTTATTATTACAATTTTCATTTTTTTATATTGTAAAAATGGTTATATACAACATCATTCGAAAAAATTAAAACTCTATACTACTATTTCTATTTGATTTTTCATATTGACGATACTATTATAAATTTATCCACTCAGAATTTTTTTTTGTTTACAAAAATCTTATGTTTGTTATTTCAATATAAAATACGAAAAGTTAGTTTTAAAAAAATGAAATACTATTGCGATTGAACTGATTAACGCGCAAAACGGCCGCTCCTGGTACAATTCCGCTGCGACATGTACACGCACACAATGTGTTAAAATAGTATCATCATGAGTACGAAAAAATGCAAAATTAGTAAATTCTAGACCACCGGGAAGTGAATAAAAAAATCTTTAAAATGTGCAATATCAAAATCTCATCTCATCGGGGTCTCACCTGCTTAATGATACAGTGTGTAAATACGAAAGAAATATGAGGTACATTCCTGAACAATGAGTAAAAATAAGCTCTTTCAATTCAGTTTCACAAACACTGGCATTATAAGAAGCTTTTAT
The DNA here is from genome assembly GCA_026543055.1 of Argiope trifasciata. Taxonomy (NCBI): domain Eukaryota; kingdom Metazoa; phylum Arthropoda; class Arachnida; order Araneae; family Araneidae; genus Argiope; species Argiope trifasciata. Next base: position 10,857 of record JAPMOQ010025281.1, read on the forward strand.
TTCATGGCCCGTTAAGACACGGGCCAATGCGGTCATCATTATACAAGGTCGATGAGAATTTATTACATACTTATCCGATGAATATAGTCTTTATTTTTATAAGCAACCACAGTTTCAATTGCTCTTTTGCAATAAAAATGCAATAATATTTATTCTCGTGTTCTGTTAATTTATTATTTCTTCTTTTACAGTGAGTTTTATTCGCAGTTTGATGGAGATAAATCTATTTTTGTCGAAGAACACGTGCGCATATCTAAACGATTTTTTTTTTTCTAAAAATCTGTTGCAACATTTTTAATAACATATAACATGTGTCTATTCTGATTTTCTTGGTTTTTCGGTTATACTTTCAGCAAGAAATTATAATCTTCCTAGATTCAGAGCAAATTTAATGGCTATTTTTGTTCAAACCTTCACTCGAGTCGCTTAGTTTTTTTACTCCGGTTCCCTGTTTTTCTTGGTTTTTCAGTTATACTGTGAGCAGGAAATTAGAATTTTCCTTCATTCTAAGCAAGTTCAATAGCAATTTCTGATCAAAACTTCCCTCGAATCGCTTAGTTTCATCATTCAGGCTCTCTGATATTCTTTGTTTTTCAGTTATAAAGGCACTTTAAACAAGAAATTATAATTTTCATAGATTCTACGCAAGTTGAATGGCTATTTCTGTTCAAACCTTCACTCGAGTCGCTTAGTTTAATTATTTCGGCTCTGGAGTGCAATTTTGGAAGAGATTCTGTAGAGCATTTTGATTTTGATCTGATGAACCCCAAATTGATATCTTTGACGATGTTCTCTCAAACTGTGCGCACGAATTAATTAATTATCATGTAAGAAGGACGGAAGTCATGTTATTAAAAGTATGATTCAGATAAATGAAACCTCAAAGTTTGTATAATGATAAAAAATTTCTTTAAATAAAACTAAAACATTAAAAATTATATCATAATAAAAGGACAAGAAATATAGAAATTTAGAAAGAATTTTGTTCTGAATTTTTGTACAGTAATTGTAAATATAGTTATAATGTAACAATCTTATTTCACAATTTTTTGATTTTCCATGAATAGTTATGAAAATATATCATAGTATTTTTTTACTTCATTCTTCATTGAAAATGTTTTGATTATAAGATATTTCTAATAATCTATAGGATAAAAGTAATTAAAGTTATGAAATACCTATAACGTTTCTACAAGCGTTTTAGAAAATAATAAAGTGCACATTACGACTATCGACTCTGTTCTTAATTTCACAAAAACTTTGAATTCGTTTATATCTTTCGTTTCCTAAAATTTTTTTATTGAATTTAAAGTCGTTTAAGATTGTTATTTATTCGCCTGAGATCTCGTGATGATCATATTATACATCAGCAGGAGTAATCTCCCAAAAAACCCTCATAAAGATACAATTTCCCTATCACATAAAAATTATGGACCTGTAGCAAGCTCGTGAACGAACATCACGAGTACTCAGATTCCTTCACACGAGAGCTTTTTTTCTGAAGATTTTGAGCTATCACTTTTATTTATTCGAATGTAGACACATTTACCCATTGATGGAGTTTTGTTTTCAAATGCATCATAAATCTACGCTTTAGATCATAGGTTCGCAAACTTTTTCGAACCCCCTTTCTAGTGGGTATTTCAATACCGCCCCCCTCCCACTCCAGAGTACATAATGCATGGTGGAAACAAGAATGAAATTACTGATCGAATATTGTTGTAATTGAAACGTTACTGAATTTCTTCTTTATTTTAAAAAGATGAGTAAATTTTAGCTTACCTGTCACAAGGACAGGCAGGGGTTTTGATGATACGAAGTAAGCCATAATAAACTATTGCTTCTTAAATAAATAAACTGACAGTTTCAGAGAACCATCAAAACGCATACTTAATTATATTAAAAAGTATTTTGATAAAAATTTCAAGAAATCGAATCTCGAAGTCTTTTTTAGATTGTATTTGATTCATCTTTCCATGCCCCTCCGGGCCATAACAACGCTCCCTCATTTTCTCTTGGTAGCCCCCCAGAAAACCTCAGACGCCCCCATTGGGAACCTATGCTTTAGATGCCTTGTACCAAATTTGAATCCCTTGGCTCTCCAGTTTTGTAGTTATTACATTGACTTGATTTCGAAGAGACAAATGGATTTATTTCCTAAAAATGGATTAGGCATAAAATTTGAGAACAAATAGATATCATTCCAAATATATGTTTTTTAATCTCAGGAAGGTTTGAAACTCGAAGATGGATCAAATCCCCAGAGTCGAATTCTACAGTACTTTCTCTTCTTTTATTTCATACACGAGAAAGTAAAAAAAGGATATACACGAAGGATTTCAAATATTCTTTCTATGCTCATTCGCACATATTTATAAACAAGATGCGATTCTTTCCTACCTCGTGACAACTGCGTTATTAACGGCCGCTTCATTGACGTCAACGGCAGTAATTTCGCCACGGCAATGACTCCTATCGCATTACACCAGAATTCATGACTTCTTTGCAAAATGCAGAGAGATAAATCAAAACTTGAGTCTAGAGCAGGGATGGCGAAGAAATGGCACGCGGGCCTTGCCATAGATTTGCATGTGACTTCATTTGATAAACTGAATTTTTCCCAATTCAAATGGTTAAAAATTGAATAATTTGAAATGCAACTGATTGATTTCCAGCTTAGTTCAATATGAATTTCAAAGTTTATTAAAATAAGGGTGGTGAGTCTAACGCCACTTGGCCGTACCAAACACGAATGAGCGGAGCCCTTCCGAATGAAGGCAGAAGTGTGTGCTGTAATGTCTTGATCTCGATAGATCAAAGAGTACTCAGAATATTTAGACACTTCTTTCTTTTACAGCCCTATATATATATATATATATATATATATATATATATATATATATATATACAAAGAACAACTCGTACTTATCTTGATTAAATAGTTACTATTTACACCGTGAACTAAAACACCGCAACAGTCGAAGGTTTTTACTTGAAGATCAGTTCTCCATCGAATTGTAAACACAATACCACCGGGAATTCATGGGTTGGTCAGTTAGCTGTCATTTCAGGCAGTGCTCCAAATCACCCGGACTCGTGGGCGTACTCCAGCAGTGTCCCAGAAACTCTTCTCTCCCCTCCAAAACACTCTGCGTGTTTTATCTCAGAAACAGTCTCCGCCTCCTCTTCCTCAGTGGCTACTGGTCCTCTCTTCCGGCCAATCACGTCCAGCGAAAAGGCCCTTTCAGTGGCGCCAGTCCGTCGTCAGAGGGTAATTAAGGCGCCCCGAAAAATCTGGAACATGGGGTCCGCTTACAATAGGGAAATTCGGCATCCAGATGTTTGGATGTTCCATTGTCTCTGAAAGCACTATCACTGTCTTCTGGACGAGGAATTTCCACGTGTGTTCTTTCAGCTATAGATGCCTCAGGTCCCGAAAGGAGACCACCTGCAACATCTAGTTATCTCAAGGTGTCTAGTAAATACAAAGGCAACACAGCTGGCGGAAATATTTTATCACTAATGGGGAGGGGAATGTTACAGCGTTTTTCGTTGTGAACGAGCACCGTTAAATTAGAAGTATGACTTTGCTCGAACATACAAGACACAGTCCATTTTTAGGGGATGGTCGAACTCATTCATCCATCCGAAAGTCAGAATTTCGATCCAAATCAGAGAGTGACTCATCCCTGATTCAGTACCCACAGAGGTATCATTTGTGATGGAAAATTGAAGGACTTTGCAGTCACGACCTATTTAACGTGCCCCAACTGCCATTAGCCAACACGGTGATCTTTGGTTGAGACTAGAACAGAACTCGCTACCTTTCGGTGACGAGACTGGTGCTCTGCCAACCAGGCTACCGCGGATAAGGAATAAAATAAGGAAAAAGTTGGAATGGATTGCAACAGAAAGATTAGTTTAGTTTGTTTAGTTACATTAACATCCCATTTTGAAGCAATACTAGGGGTATTTTGGGACGGACCTCACCATTTTGAACCAAGGTCAGATGACGAGGACGACACTTGAACTGCCCCCCCCTCTCCACGCCACACTAGATTGAGGACGTTTGGCCTGACAGATTTAACGAGATCCCTTCACACGACGGTTCTTCGGTTTAATCGAGTCTTTAACCTGCAACCAGGCAACCACCGCTTCAGGATATATGTGAAATGAAACCAGATATATCTTACCCTAACACCTTTTGACATGTCCAGGGTAGGATATGTCAAAAAGGTTGACATGTCTAAGGCCAAAAGGCGCTGTGCATTCGGAGAGAGCAACTCCGCCTGAGCGTCTATAGCTGCTGTTCGATCAGAGGAAGCGCCTAGAACTGAGCGCCTGCAGGCCCTGCTCGCCGTCTCTTTCTTGTGCCCATTTCAATCTTGCTTATATCTTCACTATAGGACTGTTTTTGCTGATGGCATTCGAAAGAACATCGAGAATGTAATCCAAATAACATGAAGTGAATGTAAGATAAAAGTTGGAATTAAATTAATTAAGATATTTCTGTTAATTTTTTTTTCTTGGATTCCCTGGGATTATTCTGCAAAGGAAACTAAACTAACGGAGCAAAAATGAAGGTGAAAAATGGATGGCAACATAATTCGGTAAATAAAATTAACCCTTTATTGATTAAATATTTTATTAAATACTTTTTGCTATTTATTAAATACTTTACTTACTTATATTTTACTTATTAAATACTTTAATTAATATTAATTAAGTATTTTTAATTCCCACTTTTATCTTATATTAACTTCATGTTATTTTTGTTACATTCTCCGTGTTCTTTAGAATACCATCATCAAAAAGTAAAGATATAAGCTAGATTGAAATGTACCGTCAATAAATAAATGGTTAAATAACTTTAATGTCTTATACTGGCGCACACACGAATATTATAATTTCTAGAAATTAAAATAAAATTTCTAGAAATCTATATTGCAGCAACCAAATTTGACGAAAACACTCAGAAAATGGCATCTAATAAATTCAGTGAATCCGACTTTTTTTGCGGTATCATTTTGCTATGGGAAGCATTGAAAAACATAAGGCTTGTTTTACTGTTCCTGCAGAAAATTCAGATCTGTCATATTTAAAAAACAACGTTGTAACTTTTTCGATATGCTAGTTCTTTTGAGCCATTTCAAGTGCTTCTATATTATGATATGTTTTGGTTTAGTTATATTAACGTCCCATTATAAAGCAACACTAGGGCTATTTTGCGACGGACCACATCATTTTTAACCAAGGTCAAATGACGAGAAAGACATCTCAGCTGGCATCTCCCTCTCCACACCACACCAACGGGAGGATGTTTGGCCTGACGGATTTAACGTGCAAGAGAACCTCTCACACTACAGTTCTTCTGTGGAATTGAGTCTCGGACCTGACATCCTCCCTTTCCGAAACCGATATCTTACCACCAGGCCACCGCGACCACTTTATCACCTGTTTCAGGTTTGGCTCCGCATATAATAAGGGGAATCGAATAAGCATTTTATTTTTTTCTTTGATAGATTGAGTCTAAAATTTGATAAAGATTCACAGTTTTAAAGAAAAGGCCACAAATTAATTTTCGTTCTTCTAGATTGTTGAGTTTTCATAGTCAACACAATCGCATGCACATGAATAGATAATTTATCAAACAGTAGAAGCCACGGATAAAATATTTGGGTACAGAAATTGCGTACCAAATTTTATTCTTATAGCTAATTGCATTCTGGAGTCAATTCATTTGCACACATTCGAGCAGGAACACTTCCTGCCTTTGAAAATCCTCTTAAATTTGATTGGGCCTCGGTGGCCAGGTAATAAAGTCTCGACTTCGGAAGGTTTTCAGGTTCGAGACTCGATTCCACCAAAAAACCGTCGTGTAAGGGGTTTCTTGCACGTTAAATCCGTTGGGGCCAAACGTCCTCCCGCTGGTGTGGTGTGGAGAGGGGGTTGCCAGTTCGTGTGTCGTCCTCGTCCTCTGATCGTGGTTCAAAATGACGAGGTCCGCCCCAAAATAACCCTAGTGTTGCTTTACAACGAGACGTTAAAATAACTTAACTTAACTAAACTAAACCTCCTAAATTTGATTTTAAAAATATACAGTAGGGAGAAATTGCTACTTATCAAATTTTTTACTCTTCACTCATTCCATTTTTAAATGATCGTATTCACAGTCAGATGGGCATAATTTCAAAACTATGTTCGTTCTTTTTGTTGAGAAGGATTCATAATAATGTGAAGTTTTGTCGAAACATAGAGGTCGTCAATTCCACTGATTTATCGTTCACTTTTTCGTATTCAAAAAAATTAAGACAAAAAAAAACCCCTAAAACATAATAATTTGAGTTATTTTATGTTGCAATTCATTCCAACATAAAAGTCTCAGGAAATTTTTTAATTTAGTTGTATTAACACGTTTACTGCTGCTATCCTTTTAACTTAAGTAGAGAAGGTATGACACCTTGGATTCCCACCTAGGATCAAACCATTTAATAACATAGATGGTTTGATCCCCCCCCCCCCCCCAAAAAAAAATGTCGGCCTCGAAGGTCTTGTGGTAAGGTCGGAACCGGAGGGTTTCAGGTTCGAGACTCGATTCCACCGAAGAACGTCGCTTCAGGAGGTCTCTTGCACGTTCAATCTGTCAGGCCAAATGTCCTTCCGCTGTTGTGGTGTGGAGAGGGGAGTGCCAGCTCAGGTGTCGTCGTCGTCATCTGACTGCGGTTTAAAATGACGAGGTCCGTCCCAAAATAGCTCTAGCGTTGCTTCAAAACGGGACCTTAATATAACTAAACTAAACAAACCTAGAAAAGAACGCAATCTACGAGTTATCACGTATTTGGCAGTCAACGTGTTAACTTTCTGTTTAAAGCAACATCAGGGCTGTCTTGGGACGGACCTCGTCATTTTGAAGCCTGTTCAGATGATAAGGACGACTCCTGAGCTGGCACCAGCCTCTCCACACCACGCCATACGAACGGGAGGACGTTTGACCCGATGCATTTATCATGCAACAGACACCCCTTACTCGGTGGTTCTTCGGTGGAGTCGGGTCTCGAACCCAAACCCTACCTCTCACAAGCCAAAACCTTACCACCAGGCCACCGCAACCCCGAGCTTCAGAACATAACATGGATTCGAACACCTACTCTGATTTATTGCTTTATTTGAAAGATTACTTGCACATAAGGTGGGTTCACACGAGACTTATTATTGCCCCCAATAGGAGATCACGCCTACTTCCGGAAAATCACGTGACCACAATGGGGCAATGGCAAATAATTGTCCCGTATGGACAAACGTTGCCTCAACTGCTCACACGAGGACAATGCCGGACAACAGCTGAGAGGCAACGATTGCGGGCAATAATAGGCCTCGTGTGAACCCACCTATATTCTGCTTAAGCAAGGTTCAATTGGAGCCAACCATTGCTAGCAAATGGAAGATCACGCCTACTTTAGGAGCATCACGTGACCCCAACGGGACAATGGGAAATGGTTGTCTCATCGGGAAAATTATTTGCCATTGCTCCATGGCAATCACGTGTTCTCCCTGCAATAGGCGTGGCAATTTATTGCTCTCAATAATTCACCTCGTGTGAACCTAGCCTTAGAACGAATGAAATTTAGTCACAATAATAATAATGATAAAGGGTAGTACACATGAGGCTAACTATTGCACGCAATCGTTGCCCCTCTACTGTTATCCCTTCATTGTCCTTGTGTGAACAGTTGTGACAATAGGCAATGTTTTTCCCGACAGGATAATCATTTGCCATTGTCTACTTCTGGTCACCTGATTTCCTGGAAGTAAGCGTGATAGTCAGCCTCGTGTGGACCCACCTTCATAATGAAAGTAGTTGAGCATTTCTTAAGCTGGAGCTTGAAATAGGTTGAGAAACTCAAATACAGCTTTCAGTGAGAAGGATCTGAAATAATTTTGAAAAACATTTTTCAAGTCCAACTTTTTTGAGATTTGATGATAGCATAAAGAGGTAAGTACCTTCCTTAATGTGGATGATTTCTTCTGTAATATATTTAATTTAGAACTGATTTTATATATATTATTATTACATATATTATTTATATATTACATATTACTAAGCATTCCAAAGTTGCTTTAGAGGAAATAAACTTTTAGTTCAATTATTATTGATTTCGCGTCTATATATTTTCGAATAAATATTCAGGTCACTTGTATTATAATATTATATACGTTCGACTCTTGCATTAAATTACGTATTTAAATTTGATTCTGTCCGAATGTGTAGAACTTAAATTCGTAAATCATCTCAACCAACTACCTTTTATTTGTCCTAAAAAGGATATTTTTAAAAGATTAAAATTTTTGTGAATATATGATATAAATCGAACAGTAAATTATCGGTTTTTGATTTTCAGAGAAAATAATAATTTCTACAGTTTCAGTGATGGCAGTTTATCTTTATTTTCGGGGGGAGGGGGGTATAATATTTTTCGAAATGAAACAGAGAAAATTACTTTAATTGGTTTTGTTGGACAATTATTTTCGAGATAAGTAAATATGTACAGTAAACGCATTCAATTTACCAAAATTATAGGAGGTTATTCCCTGGCTGTCATAGACTGATTTATTAATTTGATGAATGTTTGTTCTATGATTAGCCAAGGTTATCTTACTGATATCTAAATGTACTTCACGATGACTGTGGCATTTGTTCTTGAATAGTTGCTTAAAGCGAGACCGTGTTCAAGTAGTTTGTAGTTTCAAGCTGTTTTTCCATATGGAATGAGCTCTGGAATCCTTCAAAGGGAACGAAGGCAGGAATGGATTGAAAATCGAAAATAATATTTTTTTTCGAAACAGTATTTCTGTCACTTTGACTACTCAGGCGATCGAGCTGAATCAGACGATAAAGTAATTTTGGTTCCAAAACTATTCGATATTTTTCTCTGACACGTTGTGAAATAAACAATTTTCTATCAAATATCCACAGCCTAAACTATCCATTCAGACGGTCAATTTCTCTCTGTAATAAAAAGGTGCCCAAAGTATGATTAGTGTTCCTTATAATCGTATAACCAAGGATGTATCGGCCAGAGGTACTGCAACTATATTATTTTGATTGGATTCCACGTTTTAGTTAAAATACAGTTATCAAATGAATATTCAAGGAATTCCTGCATGAATTCAAATGAGGAGGAGAAATTTGCATTTCATCCTGGTCAAACAATTTTTCAGTTTTTCATAAAATTGTTGTATTTATTAGGAAAGGTTTATCCTCATAAGGAGCTGTAATTGAGTGTAAGGAGCTGTAATTGAGTATATATATTCGATATAAGGAGCAGTACAGTTACAGAAATAAAAAAAAATCCTAAATCGAGAAAAAACAATCGAATCTGATGATAGTTATCAGTATCCTTAACTTTACTAGATTGGCAGAAGTCCGTGGCTGAAATTAACTAGACAATTTTTATTTACAACATGCCCTGAATTATAACTGAAAGGCAACTAATTTCTTTTTCAGTAATATTTTTATATAAAAAATACTGAATACTATGAATGGGAAACTGTACATAGTTGGCTATAGCAGTCAATGCAGTACAAGAAGGTTTGTCGGAGTTTGATAACAGAAATTTTTAGATTCAGTATCAAAGAAGTCTGACTGAAGATTAGAGATCAATCATTACATTTCAGAAAAAAAAAGCGTTTCCGTTCAGTGAATGATTGTTTGGTTGAAGTGTAGCACGGTGTGCCCCAGAGTTTATCGCCAATATGGTAACCCAACGGAACTTTCTTACAGTAACCCTAATTCTGTTTTGTTTACTACTTTTTACAATAGTTGAGTTGTTCAGGAACTACAACTGTTTTATAATAAATTAATATTTAAAATATCGGTTTGATTATTTACATTTTGCTTATTTTAATTTAAAATTTATTATACAAAGAAAGTTTAGAATAAAATTAATATTAAATAACATTTATTTCATTTTTAGGGTTAATATTTACAAAAAAAATTTCGTTTTCACATATTTAATTATCACTATGCGAATTCACAAATCGTCTGCGCTTTCGTATTCAAAGAAGTCTGCCATGGAATTATTCACAGTTCTCGTAATTCTTTTGGTGCTCCAACGTTTGGTTCCCTCGAAATATTATGTCTGCAATCGTACAGGAGTGGATGTTTGGTATTAGGTCGTTCGGAAAGTAATTTCGTTTTTTCCTGACAAAGGATTTAATTCCATTTTTCGCACCCAATTTCATACTTAAACCGCAAAATCATTTTATGTTTTAAGAGCTGATATAGCAAGGCTTGAGTGTGAAAAAGTACAGCTGATTCTTCGCAGTAGTTTTTGGATGGTGCCCTTTTAAATATGGAGAGAAATAAACAGCATTTTCGTCATTTTTTTCTTTTTTGCTATAAAAGGTAAAAATGCTGTTCAAGCCAGAAATAAATTAGCCAATATGTGTGGAGAAGATGTGTTAACAGTACATCAGTACCAAAACTGATTTGCAAAATTTTTCCTTCAAATGAGGAGGCCAAAAACCACCTCGATCAGTTTTTTTTACAGCAAAGACCAAAACTTTTATGAGCGTGTAATCATGTTACTACCAAAAATATGGCAAAAGGTATTAGACCAGAATGGCAATTTTATAATTTAATAAATAATTTATTCATTAAACGAAAATTTCTTTTCATTTTGACACAAAAATACGAAATGACTTTCCGAACAACCCAATAGTTGGGATGGTAGGCACTATTTTGAACCTCTGAATGGATGAAGGGTGATTGGAATATTTTTTTGAGTTGATGAGGCTTGGAAAGAATGCTTTGAGTGTTTTGAAGTATCAAGTGTTTATGAAAAGATTAAATAAAGCAAGTAAGTACATTAAATATTAAAAATTCTGTATAATATTCTTTCTTATTACGTCATTTATTCTTACTTGTAATATTATTATGCACTATTCCTTAATCCACACAGTCCATCTGTTCAATTTGCTATGGAAGATTCGTATGAAAGCGAAGCCCTAGGATGTTTTTTTTAAAGTTAAAATATACTGCCCGGTGCCTTCTACAGATGCCAAGTATTAAACAAATAATTATAATTAGTTAAACATTCTAAATAAAAAGGCGGGAAATGGCTACCGTAACTGTTCCGCGGAACAGTTTATTTTGTCCGCCATCTTTGTTGGCGACTTGGCATCCTTGGCGCAGCAAGGGGAATGCTATTCTACACTTTTATCTGATTTTTTTCGTTCGAACTATGAATGGATAGAAATTTCATACGTAAATGTTACTAAAGAGGATGCATTATATTCTTTCGAGAACTTTCCTAATAATGAAAAATTCTTTCATATATTTACTTGAAAAATAACTAATGTATAACTTAGGTAATGACTAATGCATTTTTTTCTAACTTTTAAAACTGAATGAAAAATATACTAGGGCGAATTATCACTGTGCTCTTATTCCCTAAGGAAGAAGCGATTATCATTAAGCCGCACGATTCAAATCTATTAAAATAAATATCCATTTATACTAGAAATTGTCCTCGTCAACATGTAACAATATTTGTCACACTTTAATATGAAGCAAATTACGTTAAAAAAAGCTAAAATTTCTGCTATATTTATTTGAATCTAACAATTATTAAAAATTAAGAAATTAAAGTGCTGGATTTATTAAGCGATGTAACTTATTATACATTAAAAGAAGCAAATACGTACACATTAAATTTAACTCTAGAGAGATTTTTCCGCTGCGTAAATTTTACTTTCTAAACAGTACAATTTTTCGAAGGAAATTAATCGTAATTTTTACAGAAAGAGTTCTATTGAATTAAGTACGAAAGCCTGTTTCTACATTTAGGTTTAATTTTGCCAGCTTTTTTTCTGACTAAACTTTTTGCACTCAAATGTCTTTTTTCATCGCATTCTACTACGTTCGAAGAAAGATTTTTGAAAAATTATTTAAAACAATAGTTTTTTTTGAAGTATTGTCAATTATATTACAAAAGACTATAAATAAAAAAAAATTATTTGTAACGTATTTTGAGAAAGAGGAAAATATGTTATAAATTTTAATGAAATTTAACCCAAATGGTTAACACTCTTGTAATACAGCAATCTTATTTTTCTTTGCACACAAGTTATTGAATTGAATGATGAATGAAATGGACTAAAATCTAAGAAAAAATTGAGATGCAAAGAAGTTATGGGTAAAAATATATGCCGTTTTTCCATTAGTTTATAACTTGAATTTTTTAAAAACACTTCTAAAAGAAAAAGTATTTCGCCGACAATTAAACATTTGGTTCATTTCATTGTCCGTATTATTTAAGATCCTTTGTCAATACGTCGATTAGTTTTTTTGAACGGAGGAGAATTTTTATGCAAATGAAAGTTTTGAGAAAATTGCAGTTAAAGACAAAGTTTAGCTGAAAAAATGTGTGACCCTGGATGATAGGCCAGGTCTTCCTTTTCCTAGAAAAGATACTGTTTTGGTAAGAGGAAAACTACAAGAAAGAATAATGAAATATCGCTAATGTTGTCGATAACCAGTGTTTTTAACTTAGTCGGATACCTTAAAATAATTGTATAGTTCGACAATCATAAGGTGTCTATTATTTTGCAATTAATTTCTAATACATTTTACCTAAATATTCCATTATAAATATAATTAGAGGCGAATGATTTCCAAACGTTTCAGGTTACGACATTAAATACAGCAGATTGCTCCGCTTGAGTCGTGTAGATATCGATAAATTCCATTATAAATATAATTAGAGGCGAATGATTTCAAAACGTTCCAGGTTGACATTAAATTCAACATAATGTTCTGCTTGAGCAGTGTAGATATCACTATTTTAGTCACAAGAGCATTTTTTCATGCTCATTCATTTCGAATTGGTGGTTAAGGCATCTGACTGTTAAAAACACTGGTTATCGACCACATTGACGAATTTTTTTGTCATATCTCGTAGTTCAGATTTTTCTCTTTTCAGAACTATTTATCTTTTGTAGGAAAAGGAAGGCCTGGCCTATAATCCAGGAGAATTTTAAATAAAATATATTTTTCAGCTCAAATGTGTCTTTAAGTACAATCTTCTCAAAATTTTAACTTTCATGAAAATTCTACATATCTCAAAATCTAATAGGGGTATTTACATAAATATTTCAGCGTGTGTTTTAAATAAAATGGGCAATGAAATGAACCAAAAGTTTTATCGTTGGCGAAATATGTTTTTATAGGTGTTTTTAGAAAAATGAAGTTATGAATTTGTGCGAAAAAGGATATCTACACACTTTTTACTCATAACTTATTTGAATCTCAAACTTTTTCTTAGATTTTGGTTCATTTCATTCGTTATTATATTCTATAACTTGTGTGAAAAGCAGATAGGATTGTTGCTTTACCATTGTGTGTAGTGTGAACCGTTTCGGTTAAATTTCATTAAAATTTACTACAAACTTTTCTATTTCTTAAAATATATAATTCCAAATAAATTTTTTTTCTATTTAAAATATTTTGTATTTTAACTGCCAATACATCTTAAAAGCCATAGTTTTCATAACTTTTTTGAATTTCTGGTATTTTGTATTATAATTGACAATAAATACTTCTTAAAAGCAATAGTTTTCATAACTTTTTTGAATTTCTGGTATTTTGTATTATAATTGACAATACATCTTAAAAGCCCTAGTTTTAAATATTTTCTTTCAATCCAAATTTTTTCTTCGAAATGCTAACTCTCAAAAGCCAGAAGCGAGATGCAAATCTGACTTACCACATCGAAGTTGTAGACAGGGGTTACCGTGAACCGACTGTTTTTGCTCATTGTTCGATCGGAAAGAAAGACTGATTCGATTCTTTCTTCCGAAAGCAAAACTTCCCGAGCAGAATGATCAACGTGCTCCTTCACAACAAAAGATCCCCACAACGATCTGTGTCAGGATGTTGTTACAAGTTCAGGGGTCTGTCTGTCTCTGCACTGCGACCCGGCTCCTCAGGGTTGCAAGAAGATCGGAGGCGAAAAAATAAATGGAAGAACTTTTCCCAAAGATTAGTCATAACTGCCTACAACACAACCTGGCACATGTTCGCGAATAAGATGAGGGTATTAATGTTTTATGAAAATACCGCAATTATATTTCCAGTAGATAAATCAAGCGCGATGTTTTGGAATAAATTCTTTATGACCAAATTAATATGTTTTTGGTTAAATAGAATAAATAGTCAAAGAAATAGCCAATAAATTTCGAATAAATACTCAATTTTAGTCATAATTCCCTACAACACAACCTGGTACATGTTCGCGAATAGGATGAAGGTATTGACAATGTTTTATGAAAATACAGCAGATATATTTCCAGTTGATAAATCAGGTGCTATGTTTTGAAATAAATTTCTTATTCCATCCAAGTTTTTGGATCGAATAAATAGTCAATTTTCGGATTTGAATTAGACTGAATTGATTGACGTTGTATTTTGAAGATATATATTTTAAATCAAGTCATAATTTTGACACATGACTTGTTAATGCGAATGACAACTGTGCTGGCATTCCTTATCTCCACACGCCATTTCGAGGAGGTGGTTGAATCTCTCACGAGGCCTATGACACATGTCATATACGTAGAAGTCTGATTTTTTTTCTTTCTAGTTAATATATCCGACTGCGTTAAAAACACTGGTTATCGACCACATTGGCGAAATGTTTTGTATTCTTTCTTGTAGTTCAAGCTTTCTTCTTTTCAAAACAGTTACTTTTAGAAAAATGAAGGCCTGACCTATAATCCAGGGTCACCTGTTTTTCACCATAAATTTGTATTCAATTACAATTTTCTCAAAACTTTAATGTTCATCGAAATTCTCCATCTTTAACTTGATATCTCAAAAACTAAAAGAGCTATTTACATAAAAATTTCAGCCTGTGTTTTAAATAATACGGACACTGAAATGGACCAAAAATGGTATTGCTGGTGAAGTACTTTTTTTATTTATAGATGTTTTTTTAAAAAAATTAAGTTTTGAATTTATTGAAAAAATTGAGTATATACGTATGTTTTTTTATCCATAACTTCTTTGCATTTCGAAAAATTTTTTAGATTTTGGCTCATTTCATCCATCATTATATTCTATAACTTGTGTGGAAACAAAAATAGGATGGCTGCATTCTAATTTTGTGTATGGGTTAAATTTCATTAAAATTTTCTGCAAATACTCCTTTTTCTCGAAACATGTTAGATTTTCAAATACTGTTTTTGTATTTTATATAATAATTGACAATGTATCTAAAAACCATAATTTTAAATTGTTATGGGTACATGATTTGAGACTTAAAGGAGACATGATTTGGTAAACGTCAAGTCACAGAAAATCATTTTGAAGCTACAAAAACGGATAATGGCCGATTTGGAACTAAGATATTGCTGACCCAGTGTTTTTTTAGGGTTAAAGATGCTGATCGAATAGAAAATCAACTTTAAAAAGTGAAAAAAATATTTTTGATTGTGTGGATAAAAAAAATTTACTTGATATGTTTTCTTAATATTAAAAAGGATTTTCTCTTGCTGTGTATTTTCTTCGAATGCAATTCTCGCAATTTCAGCTTATTAAAATTTAATTTTTCGAATTTTTAAAAAAAGATAATATTTTAAGCGAATTAATCTCATAGAAAGAGCCTTTTCTGTATAAAGATTGATAGAATTTCTTTAATTCATTGTTTTTGAAAGTTTATTTGAAGTTTGAAAGTTTATTGTGAAAGGAATCAAAAATGGAATATTTCCGAATACTATATCTTCTAGAATATATCGATGTACAACAATATTGCACAATTTTTCAATAATTTTGGTTCAAGTAATGTACAGTCATTTCGTATGTAAATGATTATTAAAAGGAAAAACTAATCTATGATAATCCTTGACATGAGTTTATTTTATATTCTTCACTGGGATAAACCGCTAGAAGGCACATTTATGAAAATGTATAACAAAGGTTTTTTTTCACCTTCCACTTTCTTGATTCAAAACAAAGAAATGGTGCTACAGGAGTCACTTTCTACATGAGTGATACTTATTCTGCTCCTAATATGCGTCTCTCTTAAGCGAGGATGTTTCTTTTTTACAGATGACCTTTTCTAATCGCAGTCTGTTTCAATACTTGTATCTTCTGCCCACTCGAAATGTTCATGCATAACTATGGTTTCAGAGTACAAGGGTGCCTCTTTCGCTTCGAAAAGAAAATCAAACTCGTGCAAATATTCATTTGAAATGTTGTCTAGAATCTAGTTGTGCGATCCTAGTTAGCTTCTTTCAGAAACCAGAATAAGGTTCTTCGGGCACCTGGTGGTAACCGGAGGGCTTCAGGTTCGAGACTCGATTCCATCGAAGAACCGTCGTGTAAAGGGGTCTCTTGCGCGTTCAATCCGCCAGGCCAAACTTCCTCCCGCTGATATGGTGTGGAGTCATCTGACCATGGTTCAAAATGACGGGGTCCGTCCCAAAATAGCCCAAGTGTTGCATTGCAACAGGGCGTTAAAATAACTAAAGTTCGATAAAGCAGCTGCTATGGGCAGATTAGTTACTCCATTCAATTTGGAAATTACACTCAAATATAATTTAGAGCTGAAACCTCGTTAATTGGTTTTCAAAAGAACAGAATATTATATCTGACTGACCAGTTTTGTAGTGGCTACACTGCCACTTATCAAAAAAAAAATTATTTTGCCATTCCTTAAGTTAAAAGTTGAGTAGTTTTTGAACGTTTCCTTCATTCTTCCAACATTCTTCCCCGCATATTGGGCTTTTTACTTTAAAAAAAAATTTCGGTTTTTATAATCATTTATAAGCATTAATCCCATTTTTAGTGCAGTACCATACATTACATCATTGTTATACTTTTCATAAACACTTTCAGACATTTGAAATTTGTAAACATACCATATTTAGAATTCATTATCAATAGAAATAGATATTTTAATTTCAGGGATGTAGCGCAACATGGCTTTTGTGCCATTAAACACCAACTCAACTCCAGCATTATTAAGTTAAAAAGCGTGATTTATTTTATAACCCGAAAATAAGTCTCTCATGTTCTGTGAGAAGTATTTTTTATTTAGATACAAGATTATTTTAAAATGAATCAAATTACCTACAGCTAAGTAATTTATTTATTCCTTTTACCGTCTTGTGATTTCAGTCATTCAATATTTATTTTTAATGTTGAGAATTTAATCTTTTATTAAGCTATTTCTTTTGTTTCTTCCTGCCACGAGCTAAATGACTGTAAAGCTCAATGATAAATTATTTTTAATCTTTTCTCACTATAATCATATTTTTTGATTGCTATAAAGACTTGATCTGTTGTAAATGACGAGAGGGATTCTGGCGTTGCAGTGGTAACCGTAGATACTGGAGTCAGCAATGAACACATTTCGCACCAGGAGCGGGTGTACATTAAATGATTCAGTTCAATCTCAATAGATCGAAAATGAGTTCATTTTTTTAACCGACTTTCCAAATTTGATATTGAAATAACAACCATAAGATTTTTATAAACAAACATATTTTTGAGTGGATAAATTTATAATAGTATCGTCAATATGAAAAATCAAATAGAAATAGTAGTATAGAGTTTTAATTTTTTCGAAAGATGTTGTAAATAACCATTTATACAATATAAAAAAATGAAAAGAGTAATAATAACTAATAATGTTTTACAGTGTTAACGTTCAAAGCATTTTCCTCTACGAAGAGGTACACCACAAAATTCACTCATTTTCGCAAGGATCAATAAAAAGTGAATTTTAATTCTAAATTTTTTTACCCACCTTCCCGTTTCGTATCGACTGATGTAAAACCTAGTTTTAATTTGTCTCCATTTTTCCAGAATCTATGTAGTAGACAAGAACATTCGACTCCGTTTTCCAGTATATGCCGTTATTTTTGTACCCACTAACAAACCCTGTTGTTACACTAACCCGTACCAGTACGTGACCCGCTCTCAAGTATCAATCGTCAGAAAACGTACTAGTACGTGTCCCGCATACAATGTGTTAAAAATAAATTTAAAAAAAAACTAATGGAATGGAATTACATAGTTGTGTTTTGAAATATGAATTTCAATATTTATTAATTCTTCAAAACAGTAACGCCCTTGAACAGTTTTCTTTGAACACTGAAACAATCAACTGTAGGGAATTTCCTTTGTTTTCTAACTTCCTGCGTGTGTGTGTGTCCATTAAAAGCAAAAATATTTAATTCAAAATATTCATTTTGATAACTAAAGCCTTCAGTTTCATAAAATCAATTGTGCTCTATTTTATATAACTAAATCACCTATTGAATCAATTGTATTAATCGATCTTCTCAATGTCTGAAAATATAGCTAAGTTTGCGCCAATATTTATTGAATTTTTTTAAAGATCCGAAGACTGATGAAACGGAGGGAAGTATTTTCTTAAAGAACATTGTTCGTTTATTTAACCACATCGCATACAATGACGTGTCTGAGACGCGCATCGAATGATTGAATTTTTAATCTGCAATGAAGTGAAAAGAATTCAATAATTTAAAATGAAAAATGTCACTTGAAACGTATTATTATTAAAGAAATTAAAATAATAGTAAATATTCCAATTAGGAAGCTACTAGTTTGTCATTTAATTAGGACGTTAAGTCAATTCGTATTCCAAGTGGTTAAAAAGTGCTTCAAACAAACGAAAAGCTGATTTTTAAAAGTGCTAGCTTTAAAAAAATGTTTAGAAGTTGTATTTCCTGGAATTAAAATATGTTCTCGTGTGTATAAAATGGCGTTCTGTAAAAATATCTTTCAATCAAAATTCAAAAATGTGAATCAACTCCCTGGATTCTTTAATCGTCTCTTTTTATTAACCGAAATTCGATTAGAATTTTAAACGAAATTTCGAATTTCATTTTAAAAAGTAAAATCATTTAAACATTTATTTTAACCAACCCTTAAAAGAAATGTAGATAATTTTTTATGCCATTTCAGCCAAAAAGGAAATCAGGTTAATTTCTGATTTCAGTTTCAAAAAAAAAAAAAAATACTATGAGATTAATTTCAGTTTTTTTTAAATG
>JAPMOQ010025286.1:0-21808 GCA_026543055.1 Argiope trifasciata
GAAGTAGATGATTTCTGGAAAATATTCTGAAGATAATTTGAATTTAACCTGCCGATAGAGTTTTGGAAATTTTTCTTCTGTCATTTATAAAGTTAGTTATTCTGGATTACTCGTTACAATTCCTGTGTTTGGCTTTATTTCGTTCTGAAAAACGTCCTGGATTTATTCTGCTTATTACTCCCAAATAAATTATTCTTATAGTATTGTTAAGCTAGATTTTCAAAATTTAAAAAATTCCTCTTCTTAATTTTAATTGCATTGTTTGGCCGTTTTACTTTAATGAATGATGTAATACAATTACTTGATTTCTATTCAGTGTCAATCTCAATTATCTGATTATCTACATTATAAAGCTCCTTGTTGTAAATGGTAAAGTGGCTGTATGTCCCTGATTAGTCGGTTCAGTCACATGTTTAATCACTCGCTCCATCTTATTCCTTTGTTAGTTGTATTAATCTCTTAGTCTCGTAGGGATCTGGGGACAAAGGATGGATGCTTCAACAGCCAATGCTACGAAGACAAAATTCATATGCCTTTTTGCTGTGTTGTGACTTATGGCACTTTACAAGCAGGCTGACATTTATCTGTCAGCGATTTAAGCCCGAGTGAGCGTCTCTTATTTTTTCAGTAGCGCCAACTAGGGCCAAGAATACAACTTAGCCACTCACCTGTCACAGCCTTTTTACGGGGTGGACTTCATTCATGCATTTCATTCACTCATCTCCGGACCGCAATTCAGACCTGAATTAGAGAACAATCACCTCTGAACCACTACCTCCCAGTGGTATTACTCTCGACGTAGAGAACTTTGTGACCACAACAGATTTATACGCGCGCCAGTCACCCCACACGCGAAGTCTTCGGCTGGCGGGGTTATATCATGAGAGGAAGAAGAATTATAATGCCATATACCCGGTGTAATTTTCTGTTGCTAAATCGTTTATAACAAACGGATATTAACAAAAAATTACGCTTGTGGCTATAGTTAACTTCGGTATGTTACTGGTTTCGAGTGCAAAATAGGTCTACTGAGTTCTGTCATGCATATAAATAGGTACTCTTTAAATCTGACATCTAATATCAGTGTTCATTCCACTGGTGTAATGTGGGAATCGGAAGAAGGAATTATCGCTATCATCTGACCACGGCTTAAAATTTCGTGAAAGAGCCTTTGTACTACTTTAAAACGGATCTTGATGCAACTTATTTAGAATTTATCAAATTGCAGTTAAAAAAATATTGCTATGTATGGTTAAAAAATATGGCTATGTGATGCCGTTGCTCAATAAAGATGGCATTTCTGTAAGCTGCAATATGCATGTTATTACTGCATACTTTATCTCAAAATTGTTTCAGTACAGCTGAGGGCTGAGATTTCATATGAAAATGTTTTATTTTATAACGGATTGTATTGATAAACTTATTATGTTATTTTAAAGTGAATTATTATTTTCAACTGTTTATCTCTAGCCACTAGTTATGAAGTAGCCAAAGGCAGTTAGTCTGGAGATTCATTTCCAGAAATGAACTCTGCCTTTAATTTTGAATTGAGTATTAAAGCAGAGATATTGATTAAGCTTTAAAACATGACCATGCGATTTTTTAATGAGCTATATGTTTTCATACACCTTGTGGTTGGCGCTGCATAATCAGAAATGATTTTAGCGCAAGTAAATTCCATCAACTAAAGCTATGATATTACGTAATTCTTACATCACAATTGCCAGTACTTACTCAATTGCCACAGTTGAGTAAGGCTGTATTATTACATTTCCATATATGGTATTCCTTTCTTTTCTGTTGACATCATTAAAGAAAATGATTTTTTAAAAAAGCAGTATTTTTATGATTTACCATTTTGAACCCTGTTATTTAATTGCATTTTTAATGATATTCAAAATGCAGCTCAGTCATTAAAAGTTCATGTCAATGAATTTTTATTTGAGACGATAACAAATGAGGTAAAATCCCTTTTATGTAGTAGTAAAGAAATTCGAATCTTGATCCGAGTTACAAGTCTGAGCATTACTCGAAGAAAACAAGGAAAATAATCCTCAAGGAAAAATTCTACATTTCCCAATTTTTAGTTGTACTTTTTATCTAAAGGAAACTTACTTAAATTGGCAGATTTCGTAGTTTTACCGCATCTACTCTTTACCAAAGAAGTAGAAGTACTAGTAAATATAGATATTAGTAAAAATGATAGGAAAAAAAAAAAAAAAAAAAGTGGAACTTATCAGTTCAAATTTTGTTCGTTTGAAAAAAAGTTAAAAAAATCATTAGCATTTATGCGCATCGTTTCTTTTCTGCTATTATATATTATTTGCTGCTATTTGTTTCTTTAATTGTTATTATATATTTTTTAAATGTTCTTTTTGCTGTGACCAACTTGAGTTTAAACTTTTGTATAAACCAAATTTTAGTTTTTTTTTAAAAATTTAGTTTTTAGTAACATTTGTTTATAAATGACTTATTTGTAATTAAAAACCAATATTTTATATGAATTCAATTCCAGTTTTCAGAAAATTAGTTATCACGATTATAAGTTCAAATGATTTGCTCAAAGTTTAAATTTCTATAAATAATCTGAATTTTTGTGAAATAAGAAAAATTCTGGTAATAATTTTTTTGAAAACAAATGACCTTTTATTGGCCAGTTATTGGAATTCGATGTGAGTAGATAAAACTTTTTACCGTATTTCTCCGAAAATAGGACGTAATAAAAAAAAGTCCTATTATGGTTTTTCAGGATATTCCCAACAAGAGACTTTAATAAGCTGTACTTATTGAGCATCTGCGTTCTAGGAAAGTCATTTTAAGTCTTAACTTTACAGCCCCTAAAAGTCATTTTTAGTCCTAAAGTCATTTAAGTTTACTTACAGGAATTGAATTGCAAGAAATTCAAGGTTTGAAGCTTTATAATTGTGTTCCAGAAGAAGACAATAAGCTATAACTATCTGTATTTTGATAAATATATGGATACATATTTTTTTTTGACTGTGCAATGAAAGTTAATTTAAAAAAAGATTCAAAACCGAAATATTAGATCATAATAATTTTCATATTTGATTCGTTTATCTTTATTTTAAGATTTTACTTTCAAACATATTGCAGCTAGTGATGACATGCACATGAAATGGTTTATTTAATACATCAGTACGGGAATCTGTACAAAACTAACCAAAACAACAAAGCATATCGTGGAGTAAAACTAAAAGTATGTTTAAATCTGTATTAATATCAGATCAAAAAATAAAATTAATTCTACCGAATTTTTTTAAAATGTTGAAAATTATTTAAAGTCACAGTAATATTCCGAAGTTATTGAGGAAAAACGTAAAAATTTCAATAAATTATGAGTAAGATTTTGAAAATTCTTCTTTAGTTGATGTTTATTATCCTAGGTGTCACTATTTGAGGGATTTAGTAGCCCTAGGCTCCACAGTTTGTGTTATAGTATTTTAACAATATACATGTAATATACCAGCTCATAAAAATGATCACGTTAAATTGTTATGTTAAAATTTGTTCTTAAATTTGCTACTTTCGATTAATTAGATTTGAAGTAGTATTGCTCAAATTATTGTGTTTTGAATAATATTTTATGCGTTGTCGCGGTTCGCAGATATTACACCAGCTTGTAAATATTTTAATGTTGAACTAAAACACCTTTTGAAGAACCCTTATGTGTATATTGGACAAAATTTATTTTTAGACCGATCATATTTTTGGAAAAATAAGAAACTCGACGAATTCGTAATAATTGAATCGTGGAAACATGTCAAAATTTGTAACAGAGACTTGAAATGATCGCATTCTTATCATAACAATACAATGTAATAGTTTGCCATGGAATTTAAAGTTTCTTATATATGTCATTTATATACTTTATTCAATGGGAAAACATTTATTAGGCTTAGATGAAAAAATATAAATGTTCCTTCAGTTTAAGTTTTGTGAAGTAGTAGATATACCGTTTTGTGTTCATTTGTTTATTTGGTTCTTAGATGGAAACCCATAATCCTCTAAAAACTTAGGCTTGTCATTCAAACTTTCTTTTGACTGTGTTTGTTGAAGGTTCTCTGATTTATTGGGCTGAAATCTTGTTTTCTTCTTACCAAGCAGAGAAATCCGTCATGGGATTTTCCGATCAAGCTTCAGAAGTTTCTTCAAAGGATTATAGCAGAGATTTATTTATTTTTATGGTTAGCTTTGGCTCTTGTCCAGCCATTTAATTTTCTAGAAGAAAACGGTGGTAATGCCTTGTGGGCGATAAGAAGTTAGTTCATAAATCGGTATTAAATTTATATATTAAACGTTAGTTGCTTGCTTTTGGCTACATCTTTCTGTAAATGGTTGTTTACTTCACGTATGTTCTTTCAGATGAAATGCATCAATATGAGATATTGCTATAATTATGCTAAAAACTAGTGCATAATTATGTTCGAGAAATGGAACGAATTGTGTTTGTCACATTTTGTAAATAATATGGAAATCAAATTCCACATTTATTGCATTGTTCTTAAAATATTTCTGTTGTGAAGAGTTATTTTAGGAAATTTCTTAGAACATGTTGTCATGGTAGTTACTTGATGTCAAAATATATGTAATTCCTTAAGCCATCTAACGTCTAATTGCCAGTTGTTTTACTCTGGACTGACGTTAGTTTACTTTTCCTCATGTAAAGATGGGCAGTGGATTCCAGAATGAAATTACTCCCATGTATCGACCCCATTGTTCTCCTTTGATATTTCCTGTCTAAGGAAAACTTACGTATCTTGAAATAGAATGCCTCATGATCCATGCAATGCTGAACTGATGAATATGATCAGCCCTATGATATTTGAAAGCAATTCATTTTGAAATCTGATTTGCATTACAATCATGCATAGGGAAGTGGCATTTGAATGAAAGTAAATTATGGTTTACATTCATATCTTCTTTGTTCATTGACGTAACGGTTACTTTTATATTTTCTTCTTAAAATCTGATAAACGATAATCAATGAGCCATCAGTTTGGCAATACGGATAAAACTCATTATTTCGTCCTTATAAATATTCTTGACGACCTGTCTAACAAAAATGCATTGGAATATAAGCCCATTGATGTTTTCTCTCCCAGTTTTTCTGGTACATTTTTTGTGCCATCAACTACTTGAATCGTAATTAACCATAGCCGCCTACATTGAAATGTAGAGAAGAAAATCTGATTTATATTTATTTTAGCATAATAATCTTCTTAAGCATGATCTAATCTTCGGCATATTTGTTGCTTGATGCAACAAATATGCCGAAGAAAAATCATTCCAAACTCTCTTTAGAGCATATCTTGGACTATGAGACAGCAAATTTGGCTCGTACATAATTCTTGAATGGTATGTGGTATGTTGATAGTTACTAAAAATTTAAACGGTGAATGGTTACTTAAAATTTTGATTCGAAATGCATCGCTTCCTCGTTATTCCAAAGCATGTTATTGGGCCAAAACCATTTTTTCACCACTTATAAATGAACTAGCGGGAGTAGTCACCTGAAAATTCCTCGCATTCTCACGAATATCTTGTATGGTATTGACATAAAATAATCACGAAATATTCATCTTTATCGCAAAATTTAACTCTTTTGCTGAGTTTAACATCTATTCCTTGCTATTTTTTTCTTTTCGCGATTTTATCCCTGACATGTGGTTAATAGTACCAAATTTGTTTTTAACCGACTGAATCAAACAATGAACAGAACTACATTTGTAATCACAAAATCACTTGCCAAATTTCATGTAATTATTTAATTCAGTGCATTTTTGAGCTGTCGCATTTACATGCATATGAAAGTATCCGACGTCAATCGGCCAATTCTTTGATGGATTTGATTTTAAATTTGTTAGACATCTACGCTTTAGATGTTAATTTTGTGTTCTTTATCTGTTTTATCTTACATTCAAACACATTTTCGGACAGACCTACTCTACATGGATTTCGCCTGAAATTTGTTAGAAATCTACAAATTTGGTATAAAAATCATATACCAAATTTCATCCGTCAAATCAAAATTTTTCTGTGTGAGAAAATGTTTCGTATACAGAAAAAAGTGAAAAATACTAACCATTTCTGTTATACTGATTTTATTTCTGTAGTTGTTTCCCCATTTTTAATTATTTTTAAAGTATACATTTTTTACAATTATATTTTTTATGGTTTGCACATTTTTTCCACCATATAATTTCCACAGTATTCAATTTTGGTTTTCACAATTTTATACCTAGTCGTTACTATTGTTGTGAATGCATTATTTGTGTGCAGAGTATCGATGCTGTATAATTAACAATAAGTGAAAAACAAAAACAAAAACAGACGAGTCAAGCCTAAAATATTAATCATGCTATAGATGCTTAAACTTCCTTTAATTTTTTTCCCTCACATTAAATCTTCTTTCTTGAAATTCTGTGCAATCCACAAGGAAGTCACATTGAACGTTAAAAAAAGGCTGAAATATGTTATATGAAAGAAAAAATTGAAAGAAACAAAACATTTCTAAATTTGTTAAAATTTCAACAATACGATTCATTTTACGTTGAAAGATAGTTTTTAAGAATGGAACTTATACGAAACAGAATTGTATGATCTATATTATTATAGCCTCCACTTTTTCTTCGGTGAGCAATATCTAATTCCTTATAAGTAAAAGTTTATTTTAGAATAATAGACGGTATCTGTTGACCCCATTCGAATCCTTAAATTTTAAAATGAATATTCCTTATTGAGATTTCTATAATTGATAAAAATTATCTCTGTCTGGTATCTATTTATAATAACAATGGACAGAGAAATGCAATTACTGTTTTTTCCACTTTAGTCAAGAATTACTTCTAATAATTAAAAACCACGCACTAAATTTAATAATGCAATTTAAGGTACAGCATTTGTTGGTTTCAGTTCTTTTAAATATTTATTTAAATAAATATTTAGATTAAGCAGGATTATTTATAAAACATTTGTGATGTATAGGCTTTTAGAATGTTTTTTTTCCTAAACAATGCATATTTTTTTTAGATGTCAAAATTATAGATAGCCACGAGGAAGACAGAATAATACTGGATTTTTGAATTCAAATTTCTTTTTCTTTCTGTTTGAAACTAATCGGTTTTTACGTTTGGGCACTTGGAAAATCTGCATCATTTGTGGGGGAATTACATGATGATGCAACAATCCGTCGGATATTCCTTTTTGAAAAATGTAATTTAGCTTAGTAATACCAACGATCTTCGCTTATTCCATTACAGGAGATAATCTAAGTAAAGTGAAAATACACACTATAACAGTGATGGGGAAACTACGGCCCGCAGGCCAAGTCCGGCCCGCGGAAAGGTTTAATCCGGCCCGTTTAAGAGTGGCGTCTTGAGAATGTTCTTGAGTGTGAGAATGAATGTGAGAATTTTCCAAGAATACAATCTTTAAAATTCACTATATCAAACAATAAGATTAAAAAATACGAAATTAATTTGAGAAAACTATCATCAGAATTTGAAAGATTTCAGGACTTTAGAAAAATGGAACCAGAGTTTAGTATTTTTGCGACCCCAATCAATGTTAATTACGAAGAAGTTGATGCAAAATTTCAACTTGAGTTAATAGAACTGAACAGTAACACTCTCCTGAAACAAACTTTTCATACAGTGCCATTACTAGAATTCTATCAAAATTTAAGTCCAGATAATTTCCCAAATCTAATTACTCATGCAATGAAGATAATGACAATGTTTGGCTCATCTTATATATGCGAACAAATCTTTTCAACAATGAAGCTTAATAAAACTTCTTTAAGAAACAGAATTACAGATGAGCACCTTTCATCAGTTTTAAGAATATCTGCTTCGCAAATGGAACCGGACTATGATGAAATTTTGATAAAACAGTCTCAATTTCATTTTTCTCATGCACCAGTAATGACACCAGAAAATAAAGTGATAATACTTCATATCAAGAACTACACTAAATTCATTTTATATTTTGTGCTTATAATTTTCTTACCTTTTGCTTTTTTACTATTAAAATAATAAGTGTATGGAATAATATACATATGTATATATTTATAGAACATATAAATTTTTTAACGATTAAGCATTATTCTTTGGCCCGCTACGATCGTCTAGTTATTACAAATGGCCCGTCTTAAAAAAAGTTTCCCCACCACTGCACTATAACGTTTCACTTTAACAGCATAACGATAGAGTGAAGATTAACATGCGGCAGTGCTTATCTGTTCCATTTTCTTTTATTTTGAACTTAATTACTCCGCGCAAAAACAATTTTTTTCAAAAGAGGAAAGACATACCAGTTGAATGTCTTTCAAATCTTTGTTGTTATAATTTTTTTTATCTCCTTATTTCCTATAACGACTTCATTCTAAATTCAGTGGGAGAGCAAGACTTTTTGATAAGAGTGTAAAAGCAGAATTTGATGGAATTTTGAAAGTTTTTCACCTTTGTACTTTGTTGTAATCTTTTCATCAACGCTAAGTGTGTTAGAAATGCGTTTCTCCCTCTAACCATGCGTCATAGCGAATTCGCTTTTTCCTTTGAGTTGAACTTCATTTTTGCTAACTTAGGGGAAGAAAAAGGTATAATCAGGTTATAAAGTTTAGATTTGACTTAAATATTTAGTAAAAATTAATGAATTATGATTTTTTGTATTATATAATTTTAAAAACTGATGAATGAAGTATTTTTTCTGTGGATTAAATAAGCGACGACAGTTTCGTTTTGATGACTGTTTTTCAATTAGTTGTGACTGTTAATAGTATGAATATTACTCTCATTACTTAAATCATGTCACCAATATAATCAAAAGAAAAATATGAAGATGAGTAGCTTTTATTAATTTTCTGAATGTGTCGCATATTTTTTTATATTAAGTATTGCTAATGTATATGCATATGCTGAATTCGTTATTTTATAAATCCATTTGAAGAGCTATTTTATTTCAAAGAACTCCTAATCAAGAATTAGTTTTAGGGCTCAACCAATTGAGAATTTTATGATTCATCTGTTTGAAAGTTTGCAATTTTATAAACAAACAAAGAGAAATGATTGTTTTAAAACGCGATTCTGCTGTAACATTAATATGCTTAGACTGCATTGATATCTTAAAATTATAGCTTGGTGCTGCATTTATACATTATGATTAAATTTACTATAGATATCTTTGAAAAGTACTTGTGTTATAAGCAGTTTGTTTAATTAGCAAATTTCCAATTATTTTAAAAAGTAAAATAAAGATTCTTTTTCGCAAAATTTAAAAACTGCGCTTAAAATCCGTCTGTGAGCTGAGTAATTTGCATTGCATTTTAATCAATTATAAAAAGCTAAAATAAAAGCTTGTTTTCGAAAAAAAAAAGTTGAAGAAAACAATTGCATAAAATTCCCATACCTATTTACTTTTGAAAATATTGTTTTCATCCGTTAATCGACTGTAGACTGAGAGGAAACATTAACGCAACAATCGAACTAAATACCAATTTTCTCGGTGTGCGCGAGAGTACAAAGAGTATACCAATACACTTTTTGTTTAGATCATAAGTTGACAACGTGGGCGATAACGCCCCCTTGTGGGCGTTTGAAGCTTTCAGGGTGGTGGTAAAAGACACAGAAAATTAGGATATGGCGCAAAGGGGCGTTAGAGGATTAACCAAATATAGTGTACAATAACTTCAAGGAGCAATTTCAGGTCATTTTAAGAGTGGACATACCAGACTGGGTTTTGGATTATTTTTCCAATGTCAACACTGCAGGATCACCTCAGTTAGAAGAAGAACTAATAGAATTGACGAAAAACGAGGATCTAAAAATTAAATTCAAGAATTTCTATCAAGAATTTTAGCTGCAGAAGTCTATTTCGCAACTGCAATCAGGATTATGGTCGCTTGTTCAACGACTCCTGATAGCATTCCTCTCTTCATATTTAGCAGAGCGTGGATTTAGTGCTGAGGAACATTGGTAACGAAAAAGGGAAATTGGCTCCATATTACTAAACGCGGCGACGTACGATTGTTTTAAGTGAAATCGAGTCTCATATTAACAAGTTCCTTAAAATGCATCAAATTCAGCCTTCTCATTAGTTAAGTTAGAAATTCGATGTCTTTAAGTTTTAATAAAAAATGCATTTTAATATAATTAAGTAAGCGTTTTGATTGGTCTCTGAAACTGTCTATTTATTTAGAAAGCAATAGTTTATTATGAATTAATTCGTATAATCAAAATCCCTGCCTATCCTTAAGATAAGTAAGCTTTTTTTTTTTTTTTTTTTTTTTTTAATAAAAAAAAAACTCAACAGCGTTTCAATCCCAACAATATTCTTTCTTTTAGAATTTTTTTTTCAATTCTTGTTTACACCATGCATTATGTACGCTCTTATTTATCTGGAGTGGGAGGGGGGCGATTTTGAAATATTCTTTGGAAAAGGGGGCGCCAGTTCAAAAAAGGTTGGGAACCTCTGGTTTAGATTCATGGCCTTTCGTCTTTTAATAGGTGTGAAGTCTTAAATTAATGTGTAAATTTATAATAAAATATTATTAAATAAACATTTAATTATAATATATTTTATAATTAAATGTGTGATATTTTTTCTTTTTCTAAAGTTGAGACGAAAAAAAAAAAAAAAAATAACATGACCATCTGTGGATTCAAATCAGTTTGTTGAATAATAGTTTTCTTGTAGCTAGTTTTTCTATCTTTCGGGCTGTTGTCAAATTCTTGGTCTCTGTCATGTAAATATTAATTTATTAAAATTAATCACATGTTCAAATGTTTGTTTAACATTTAATGAATTTATAAGTTTCCTACTTAGTATTCTTCAGTACCTTTTCTGATATTCTTATCTATATTTCATAATTTACCTTAGTCAATCACTGAGAATTTTGATGAAATAAGAATTCATCACTATTCATATGACATTCTCGGTCATATTTTCAAACACCAAGTACAGCCTAGTCACCTAGCCGAAATTACTTTGGTAATCGAAATGACCTAAGTCTCTTGTATTTATGCTAAGCTCATTAATTGCAACCGAATTTCAGGTTAATGGTTCTGTTTTGCTTTTTTTAATTAATTATTTTTCTTTCTGTATTAATGAACAAATGATTGGAATCGAGTCTTGACTATTAACTATTACTGGTGAATATCAGCATTATTTTGATTTCCTAGTTTTTTAGCTTTGATTTTAAAGTCATCTTATAAACACGCATTTTTGCAATTTTAATAATTTGCTAATTGCATTATTAAATTACTCTAGAATAGTGGAATTTAATAGTTTGATACCGGTAAGGTAATTAATTGCCTCTAGGTAATTTGTATAATACTGACGCAAATTATCTAGCGGCAAATAATACTTTAATTATCAAATATGCATTCAATACTAAAATATCTATGAAGTTTTTGTTAATTATTGTCTGTCAAGATTTTTTAATTTGAGCCTAGCTTAACACATGATGAGCCATTGCAACAGCTTAAAGTAATTTGCAATTAACTGTACATATACGGACACACACATACATGTACACAGAAAGAGAAAGATGAAAAAAAAACGTGCGCGAGAAAGTAAAATATGTTTAAATACAGAATTAAAATACATATATGAACATATTAACTTTTCATTAACTCGTGATTTTACTTTTAAGGTAAAATAAATAAATTTGGACTATTTTAACGTAACCGAATGCCATTTCCCCCATTAAAACTTTAATAACATAGTTTTGTCCTCACATTCGTGAGATTATACCTCTGCCGAGACTGAATCAATATTTTCCGAGAATCTTAACAAAAATATATCTTCCCAGTTTAAAAAAAGCAGTTCACATTGTTATCTAGTCATGCATGTGTACAATAAACCGTCTTTACTAGAATATGAAGTATCATTTCGACCTTGTGTGGTTTTCAAGGACTGTTCATTTCTTTGCCTATCGATTTCTGCCGCTACTCCCACTGAGAAATTAATTAGGGTAATGTATGCCACCCCTATTCGTGTTAGGGTGTTCGAAAGGTTTAAGAATGACGAATTGTTGAAAGGATCATTTGTCTTTAAAAATGTTGGTAATTCTATATAATAGGAAATATACTTTTTTTAAGGAATATGTGACAGAGAATTCGATGGAAAAGTGCCTGAAATATATGAAAGCTTATAACGCTGGATTATGAAAATAGCTATATCATTTTTACAATTCTGTGATATGGATTATATGCAGTATTGAGCAATGAAAATAAAACGCATGATTTATTTCCTTTAGCGAAAAAAGCTGTCATTCCGTCTCAACATATATTGATCTTATGGCTGCCAGATAATATTGGCCTTGTTCTTGAATGGTAACATAAATTTTTTTTATTGCATATTATCTACTGGCAAGCTCGGTTGAGCAATGGTAATTTAATGAATATTTATATGTTTCATATTGTTGGAAGTATCATTGTATCTTTCTGACGTCTGTAACATGTTGAAAATATATGACGTAGAAGCAGCTTTATATAAAAAAAAATACATATATATGTTTTTAGTTTATTAAAAAATATATCAGTATCCTCAAATGATAGTAAGGCGCATATAATATATATTTTGGAATATATAAGGAAAGTCGGTTAACTAATGGCTCAGTTTTAACCACTGATTCGATTTCGTCAATTTTTGTTTTTCTTGTATTCTCATGACCCTCAAATATGTCATCAGTGGCTGCGTGCCATCCTTCACTTTCCATTTTTTGAGAAAAATTGAAATGTTTGACTGTATTTTGTCTAAGATAAGTAAGTATCAATAGAGTTCGCCAACCCCAATCACTAGACCGATTTGAAAAGTTTAATTTGATATGAAAGCTCCTGCCTTCTACATATGTTAAGCTGATTCTATTAATACTATCTATCTTAGGCTACCATGTATTAATATAACCATATCGACGGATTTTGACGAAAAAAATACATGTTATATAAAAAAAAGGAATGTTTCATTTAAAATTATAATTGCTTAGTAATGATATAGTGCTTTAATTGCTTAGCTATTCTTTCAAACTGACGAAATTAATTGACGACGAGATTTGGCAAAAATCCTTCTAATTGTTGAACTTATCTAACTTATTTAGTGATATAGTTCGAAAATGTTGGTGAAAGGAACGAAAGATCTGTGATAGTATATCTGAAAGCTATTAGCTTTCATATGAAATAAAAATTGGCGAAATCTGTAAATTCGATTTATAAATTCGCTATTGTGTTTGGGAAATTTTGTCATTTTTTTCCCCTTCGGAGAAAATACATTTGAGTTGTATTTCTGAGATTTGTCGCGAAAATGGACAGTGGCTGAACAATAGAGAAGCAATGGTTATATATTCAGGTATCAATAAATTCCCCGAGAATTGAAAACTGACAAAATCATTTAAACAATTCTACTTTGGGGATTAGTTTTTTAGTTTTGCCAGATATTTTAAGCAGAGAAATTGTGGACGAACAGCTGATTGCTAAAAGTTTCAAGTATAATTTATATTTAATGTTTTGCTTTATTTGTTCCTCTTTTGTTAAAGTTTGCTTTCAACAATTTCCACACATATAATTTAATTATATTATATAATAATATCTTTTAAGGATATTGAAGATTGCCACATGAGTCTTCCGGAAGTTGAATTTAAAATATTCAAGTATTCAATGAATCCATTTCCATTTCGGTTACTGACCATTTCCTTTAAATTGAAAAATCACTATTTTAGAGTGCGTGTCAGTTACTACTATATCACCACATTTTTAAAATATTTATTATTTTTATTTTTATTTGGGGCAACTCTTGTGAGTTGGTGACTGACTTTCGTCCTCAGCGAATGAGCGAGTACAGTTTGAGGAATGAAAGTTTGAAACGGAGAGCGAGTTATTTATATCTATACTTATAATAAAGCTCAACGTGTGTGTGTGTGTGTTGGAGCTCTACAGGCCAGACCGTTTGACCTACAGCTACCAAATTTAGTACATGTATACCTTGGAGGTCAGGAATGTGCACCTCGGAGCCCTTTTTTCGAATTTTTAGTTAGAATTTGAATTAATTAAAATTTGAGCGAAATTTCGACGTTTTTCCGCTATAACTTCCGAAAATATTATTACACAAACATGATTTTTATATCAATTTAAAAATTAAAAAATTAGCTTTCTAATGGTATCAGTGTTTTAATGTATAACTCAAGCTTCTATTTTTAACGAAATTTTTAAAGAAATATTTTAACCATGTTTTTATCACGTGACTGGATAAAATAAAAGAATGCCGGAAGTTCGAATAGAAAAAAACTATCATCGCAAAATAAATCTAAAGAAATGCAACTTTTAACACGTGACTGGATAAAATAAAAGAATTATAAAATGTGATATTTTCTACAAAAATAAATGCAAAGCAAAGGTTTTTATGATCGATTGCAATACCTAAATCATTTATTCAACAAATCTTCTTTATTTATGGTAAACCTGATGGAATTTAGACAGGATATGCATTGAAATCCCGATTTAATGGCATATTTCTATAATCGTTTGCAATATCTGTATCATTAATTCAATAATTTTCCCCCCTTTCTTTAAAAGAACATATTTAATATTTTGGCAACATCACCAAAAAACATTTTTAATATTTTGGAAGCATAACCGATAGTTAAAACTGACTGATTTATAAAATTAAAGAATATTATTAAGAAAGCGTGTTCTTTTAGAACTTTCCGCCCATTATCTTCAAGAAAATTTTAATTTCAGGCCAATCAATGCCCGGAATTACTTCAAGGCTAATGAATAAGTGATTTAATTGAAAAGTTTAGAACGTATTTACATGGCAAACCAGCTGGTCGCCAAAGGCGGCTAGTAGATAAATAATGGAATTCTAATAAATATGCTTGTTTTGAACTCAGCATTTCCTTCCTGGACAATAAAGTAATAATCAATCTTCAATCGCATATTATGATGGAGCGAAAAGCTTTGACTGTCTTTGCTTGAAGACTGTCTTCCAATTTATCGAAATAAATCCGTCTGATATTGCGAATTTTCGACATTTCCTCCACCAGTTTCTCTTAGCTAGAATATAGCTCATCCATAGGGGAAAATAAAAATTTAATTTTTTGTTGTATTTGTTATATAATAATCATTTTCAATTTCTAATTGCTTTCTCCAAATAAAATTGGAAACGATCGTATTGGAAACTACATCTCGCTTTAAACGCAATCATTTAAATCAGTTGACTCAACTCCGACACACCTTTATTGTAAATAATAAAGAAAGCCAGACGTAATAGAAGACGAAAGAATAGTAATTTTCTCTCTACCGATTGTTTGGAAATAAATGCTGCATCGTTAAAATAGATTGCGAACATTTAAGAAATTTATGGCTTTTTATCTTTGACATATCGGATATTCTATTTTAAGACTTCGTGTACATAATGGATGGAATGATTCATTCTACTTTTGTACAATGTCAGCTAATGAAGATTTATGAAATGATCGTGGTATTCGAGCTGTATATTTCTCACGAATTTGAATAAATATATTTTCTTATTTTATAAAATAACATAAATGTTCTTTTTAGTTTTCTTTTGATCAGAAATGAATATAGCTCAGCCATACTCAACCTTTTTTATATAGGGGCCACAAACACGTTTCAGTCACGGTAGCCCGGGCCGCAAGTAAAAAATAATTAAGCGTATAAATGAAAAAGTAATATCAACCTAATGAATTATTTAGTTTAATGTAAAAAAGAACTTTTAACAAAGATGCTTACTTACTTATATGTATATCTAATGAGACTTTTGGAACTGAGAGCAATTTTTTAAAACTTTATCAATATCTGGCTTGTCGTTGCATGCTACTCTTATATCATCCAAATGGGAATCTGTCAGTTTATTTCTATATACAATCTTTGTGTATTTCTAATTTGAAAAAGATGATTCGCATACATACGTTGACCCAAAAAATGTTAGCATTATTTGGGCACATCTTTGCACGCTTTTATATTTTTGGGGAACAATGCTCCAAAATTCCACATATTCCCTTTTTTCTTTGAAAATTACTTCCAGGTTGGTGTCATTTTTAAAATCAATAAATTCATCAAACAACTCCGAGTAATTACAATTTAAAACTGAAGCCAACTCAGAAATAGTTGGTGTCTTTAAATGCCATGGATTTTCTACAAGTAACAAACAATTTTTTATTTTTCTGAGATCTTGAAACATTTTTTGAAATTCGTTTAATAGTGCAGTTATAAAATTTGAAATTATGGAGCAGTTTTCTTCTGAAATGTTAATACCGTCCTCTCTGGTTTTTATAATAGTTGGAAAATTGTGCAGCTGTTTGTTCTGTATTTCATTATAATAAATACTTAGCTTTTCCTCAAATGCAAACACTTTATTTGCCATATTGGACACTATGTTATTTTCGCCTTGTAGACTCTGATTGAGATTGTTTAGTTTTTCCGTAATATCACATAGAAAACCTAAAAGACACCACCATTCATCGTTTTGTAATTCTGGGTACCCTTTATTATTTTGTTCTAAAAATAGGATTATTTCATGGCGTAATGAAAAAAACCTTTCCTCTACTAAGCCATCGCACCGAGGTATGCAAAAGAACGTCGCTGTGCTCACTTCCCAGTTCTTCAAGAAGGGTTTTAAATTTTCTGTGGTTCAGTTCTTTTGCTCGTATATAATTGACAATATTGATAACTGTTTTCATTACAGCTTCTATTTCTGGTTGTACAGCACGGGCCGCCAAGTTTTCTTGATGGATAATACAATGGAATGTTATTAAATTGCTGCAATTATATTTTTTCTTAAATAATGAAATGAAGCCATTTTCGGATCCAGTCATTGAAGGACAACCATCTGTACACAAACACACGATTTTTTGCACATCAATTTCATGATGTTCTAAAAAATTACAAATAGTATGAAGGTAATCCGTGCCTCGGGTTTGACCTTTCATTGGCAGTAATTTAAAAAAGTTTTCATGAATTTCATTGTTTTCTGTACAATATCTAGCAAACACCGAGCACTGCGATGTTGCTGAAATATCGGTGCTGGCATCAAATGCTAAACTGAAAAACTTGCATCTTCTTAGGTTTTTTAATATATCATCGGAAATAAATTTAGAAATGTCTTCAATACGCCTGGTGCAGGTTGAATCCGAAAGCTGTATTTTTTTTATATCAGATACTATTTGTTTTTTATTACTGTATTTATCAAAAAGTATATTAGCAGCACTAATAAAGCATTCCTTTACAATTTCCGCATCGGTAAATGGTTTCAAATGCTTACCAAGAATGTAAGAAATTTCATATGATGCTTTTGTTACCGCCGAGCCTTGTGATAATGCCGTGAACATAACATTTTGTTGCTCATGCAATGATCTCTTAAAAAAACTCAATTTCTCATTTCTCAAAGACGATCCGGGAGGAAACGTTTCATCAAAATCTTTATGTTTTGAAGTGAAATGACGAGAAATATTGTATTTCTTCAATATGATACTTTCCCGACATATCAAACAAGTAGCTGCGTTGTTTTTATTTGGCACAACAAAATAATCAGATTCCCACTCATCTTGAAACAATCTATATTCACTTGATATTTTTCTTTTATACTTCGACAACTCTCCTGACATTATTTTGAAAATAATAGGTATACTTAATTTACAAAACAAAACTATTATTTGGCAGAGGACGTGGGTACGTACACAAATTTAGTTTAATAATTTAGATTAAATTTATAACAAGTTTAGTTTCGATCGACAATCAAAGCGACACGCACTTAGGTCCATGGATCTTACGGTCTGGCCACGCGCAAACACGAGCGGCGGGGCAACTTGCCAATTAGTAAAACACACGTCTCATTACACATGACAAGCAATGTTTAGCTTCGCAAGTCGCCCCGCCGTCCGCGTTTGCGCGTGACAAGACCTTTAAGGGGATTCCCGACGCCGCGTATTTCGTATCGTTCGCGCAACCATAGATTACAGACCTTTAAGGGGATTCCCGCGCCGCGTATTCCATATCGTTTGCGCAACCATAGATTAGGATAGTTTGCGTTTCCAATTTAAGCAAATTATTGATATCGCTCACATTCCCATACTTCCCGTTCAATTACCAACTCTTTGAAGGGCGCGAAATTTGAAGTTGTTTACAAATAAGTTGTAACTACCTAGTTTAATAATTGGGCCAACCAAAATGCCTCCGCGGGCCGCAGGTTGAGTATAGCGGATATAGCTGGTGCTGAATCTAATGTACTAAAAAAATCTGAACAAGGAGGGGAAATGCAGAATTAGGTTTAAAAATTTATTGTCATGAAGTCATAATGTGTTATACCCCTAATACAACAAATTCACTTAAGTTTTTATAATTTAATATCCAAATGTATTTTCTGGATTGCAAAGTGTGCATCAAAAAATATTTTAATCAGGTACGTGAAAAGAGCTTTCGAACCAAATCTGAATTCATTATCTGAAATATTGAAAAATGAAATCATTTTTTACTTAGTTCATTTTTCAGTTTATATTTTTTTCAATATAATCGGGGAATTCAATTTAATCTGGAAATTCAATTTTTCCAGGAAAAAATAGTTTAGATATATTTTAGAACATTTCGATCAACGTCATTCAAGATTGTTTAATTTTGTCTGAACTTTTAATATGGCAAGTTGACGAAATATGTAAGAAAAGTGTGAGAAATCTCTATTTTTGTGAAATGTGTTGTGTTATTGAAAAGATAAAAAGTATATCCAATACTTTTCTGAAATATCCTACACCAAAAAAAATATCTTTCATATTTTCATTTTCCTAAGTGCTTGTATTTTTGAGTTGAGAAAAAATTCTATTCAATAAAATTTTCTCAAGATAATCTTTAGCGGATTCTCCAGCTAGGAATTTATTGCATCAACATATTGTTAGAATCCATATTTCTCTATTTATTTCTCCACGTATATTTCTGAAAGAATTGAACAGTGAATGATAAATTTCAAGGTGCTCTCTACCACCGTCTACCCTCCTCCACATGCACGTTACAGGTAACATAAAGAAAAAAAAATTGCTCTTGTGCCAGAATTTCATTGAAAGCTTTTTACGCAATGCCGTTTGGTCTAGACTCGAGTGAGCAAAGTGTTTGCCAAACAATAGTTGAGACTTTAAAACTCGTTTTACTGGGGAGGGAGATAATGGCGTTTTTATGTTTTGTTTAAAATTTCTTTTTTCGTTTTTACTGTATTACTCATCCGAAACCTCCTAGCCTTGAAATAGATTACATTTCCTGCGACAATTTTATTTTCCCCCCCTAACACTTTATTAACCAGTGGGAGTGATTTCCAAACTTCCTCGCATACTCCCATTAACCTTTCATGCCAGAGCATGCCTTACATGGCATTTGCACAACCACCAGTAGACCGATATCTATCGATGGTTGTGGCATTTGTGTACAAATAGTAATAAAATTTTAACTTTTGGCTTGAATTTAGCATTTTTGCTGAGTCTATCATCCTTGGCAAGTGTTTTGTCGATTAATCCATGGCATGTAGTTAATAGTACCCAAAAATTGAATTTGTATTCTAAAAGCGTTTTTCCCAACCGACTGAAAGAAAAATTTGACACAAAACTACACTTGTAGTCTCAAAATCTTGAACCAAAAATTGATACATTTATGTCATTATGTTTTTAGATTATCGCTTTTATTTATTTCTGAAAGTACAGACCGATAGACAATCAACTCATAGTTCACAATTTGATAGGTGTCGACAACTATGCGTTCTAAATTTGTGCACCAAATTTGTCTGTCTAGCTTTCTCCTTTTTGTAATTATAGTAGTAACATATATTTGAACAGCCGGACTTTCTTGAACAGATTTTACTCATAATGTGATATAACTCTGCAAATTTGGTGTAAAAGTCGTATACCAAATTTCAACCGTCGAGATCAAAACGCTTCTGTGTTATCTGTCACTGGTAGAGAGGTAAATATTTTGTAAAAATATGCTATTCGAATTCAAGGAAGTCTAAAAAGTGGAGATTCGTCGAAATTTAGTGTTCGAATTTTTTGACAATTATTGTATTTTTTTATACTACGTATACAAGAAAGGGGGGAGGGAAGAAGGCTTATCCATGTTTTTTAAACAAGTTGTATGAAAGATTGTGTTAATCCATTTATGAAATCTTTCAATAAATTATAATTTTTCCTAACAGACTGTCCTGTAATCTCGAAATACAAACAAATTTTATTAGGCTTCTTCATACACTTGCCCTATGTATACGCTTTTTCTTGATCTTCGACTTAAGCGACTTACGATCACAAAAAACACATTTCAAAACTGTTCATGTATATATACTATACATTTCAATATTCTGAGACGAACACTTTTCGACGATTAAGGAGTGAGACACGGAAAGAGATTTGCATTTCTGGAATTTACTTTATTGTTAAATATTATATTTCCTCCTGTCATTTTCCTTCTCACTCCTATTTTGTCGAATTAAACCCAATCTAACGCATACGCAAAAGTGAAGAGGGTTTTAAAATCCATTGGCAAACAGTATCTATTTTTGCTGGTTCGTTCAGTAAATTGTATAATATGTTTTCATATTATTCATATGATTAAAGTAAAGCGCTAAACAAGGGAATCAGTCTCCGAGTTACAAACTGTATCGATTATGTAAATCTTTATTTCAGTTTCAATGCTCCCAACCTCTAGATACGCTATTGATAATCACTTTCCCTCCATCACTTTCGAGGGACATCACAAAACAAAACTTCAGTTTTATGACTGTTCCAGCACTGAACAACTGCAATAATTTCGCCCAATTTTGCTTACTAATACGATATTTCATTTCTCCAATTAGCAGACATGACTAATAAAACAATGTCTGGAAATTGAATGTATTTTTACTGTTTAGTGATTTATATTTATTGCTCATTTTAAAATTTTACAATCTTTTGTTATGATGATATTCACTTTGTCAAAATTGATTGACATTATTAGATAAATACTGTTACAGCTAGTATATAATAACTTTTCGTTCAAAGACTGAAACTTTGTGTTTATATTTTAATTTTTGTGTTACATTTAATTCTTTTAAAAAGAAATATTACTGAACAAATTTAATTTGTCTTTCCATTTTTCTGTCAAAATGGAACCTGGTCTTACGTCAAAGCGGACCGCATTTCTGAGAAGTTCTGTGGATCATCATTTTCATAGAAAGATCAATTGCCAGACCTGGCAAGGCCAAGGACAACCGATTAATAACGATTAATATTTATGATTATTAAAAATGGCGCGTTATTAATTAATCTTTCGAGAAACGATTTAATGACCAGGAAGTGTATAAGTGAAATGGAAGCGAATAGTTTTCCCTTAGTGCAGCGGATTTTATCTCGCAGCCAAATGAATGTACTATGCCTGTAATTCAAGTGAAATGGAAGCGAATAGTTTTCCCTTTGTGCAGTTGATTTTATCTCTCAGCTAAATGAATGTAATATGCCTGTAATTCAAGTGAAATGGAAGCGAATAGTTTTCCCTTAGTGCATTTGATTTTATCTCGCAGCCAAATGAATGTAATATGCCTGTAATTCAAGTGAAATGGAAGCGAATAGTTTTCCCTTAGTGCAGTGGATTTTATCTCGCAGCCAAATGAATGTAATTTGCATGTAATTCTTTGCGATACTTTTTCATAGTTTGTCATGTATAA
The DNA here is from genome assembly GCA_026543055.1 of Argiope trifasciata. Classification (NCBI taxonomy): domain Eukaryota; kingdom Metazoa; phylum Arthropoda; class Arachnida; order Araneae; family Araneidae; genus Argiope; species Argiope trifasciata. The sequence continues at coordinate 21,703 of JAPMOQ010025286.1, forward strand.
ATGGGTTGACGGTTTAACATATTTTCTCTGAAAATGGCTTGCAACTTCCACCTTTATATTCACATGTCCCTTACTTTTAATTTTATTACTTTATTGTCGCGGCTAA
>JAPMOQ010025298.1:0-13076 GCA_026543055.1 Argiope trifasciata
TTTTTTTTATTATATTCCTCTTTTTTATAATTTATTATTATTATTAGTGATTTTCAACATCAATAAATCAATTTTGGCACATTCGATAGCTAGAAGAGATTAGAATTACGAGAAGTGGCTTGATTTACAAAGCTCAAAAATGCTTTTGAATTTAAACGGATGGTATAAAAAAATAGGGAGCCAATACAACATTATTTGCCGTCATTCCAGACTATTTGAGTGGCATAAAATGATAGTGAAAGGCCAGCTTTCAAATTCTGTTTTTTCATTTCAGGAAATATTTCTGTTTGTGCACATGCGCAGAAACAAAGCTCTGTTCTCTCAATGAAGTGATTGTGAAGGAAGGAATATGTTAATATTCAAAGTAATGTATATTAAAAGTGGAATTTTGTAAACTTTCCCAGAATTTAAATATTTTTATGAGCCAAAAATTTAAAAATAAGCCGAAAGGGACCATTAATTACTATTAAAAATTGATTTAAAAATCTTATACTTCAATATTTTATATCAATTTTAATTTTCAAATTCATAATTTCTACATTGTTCTATCACAACTAATTAAATTTTAAAAACCAAGAGGTAGTATAAAGGAAGTATAATGAAAAAACATGTTTTGAAATGCAACTTTTATTAAAATTTAATGAATAGTTTTTAATTTAATAAAATTATTTGCCAAAATTTATTTACAGAAAGTCAAAAATCTTATAATTAGTTTTTAACAGATTATAATTGAATAATTTAAAACCAATTTAACAAAAAACTTTACTTCTATGTGAAATTTACTACAAAATCTGTATATAAAATATATAATATTAAACAACACTATAAAGTTTGAAATATTATAGCAGGAATTATTTAAGAAATTCCTTTTGATCGTCGTTACATTGTAATAGTGTTAATAAGTCATTACAACTTTATTATTTTACAGTCGCAAAATTGCTGAATATTCCAAATACAATAATGAGTGGGGAGGGTGGAAGAGTGTACTGTAGTGCTAATAAAACGAGAATTTTATGGTCAGACCAGGAGAAAATTTCGTACATGTCCTCACTTAAAGTTTTTCAAAATATCGAATTTATTTGTTACTTACTTATTTTCTCCTTTCCCTAAATCGATTATAAAGAATGTGTTCAATTTATCTTAGTCACTTAATAAATCATTAACATTTATATAATATCAATTGGTTTATAAATATAATAAGCTCAAATAGGAATGTGTAAGTAGATAATTAAAAATTCGATTTCTATTTTCTGCATTTATGTTTTCCGACAATGATTTAATAATATTTTTATCACTAGATGGCAGCGTAGTATATTAAATTGAAATGAACTATTCCCATCATACTTTAAAAGCTGGATGGCTAAAGAAATCTCTTTATGGAAATTATACAAGATGCTACGTTGTTTTTGAAACAAGGAATCACTTTTGAGTATTATAATATGAACAATACCTTCACTCTTTCGTAATATGCCATCTACTTTATTACATTTTCAAGTTGCATGAAATGTTGGAATGGATAAATAAAATAACAGTATTAATTTAAACTTTTTAAAATTAAATAAATAAGCATTCTTCAAAATGTTCCCATTTTTTTCATTATCTTCCTTTTGAACCGTCAAAAGTTATGCATGTATAAAAATGCATGTATAAAAATTAAAATTTTATAATTGCTCTAACTTTTTTTTCCCTGAAATTTAATGAGCTTCAATAGCTAATTAACTAAAGTAATAGTTAAAAAAATCCGAATAAAGCTTAATAGATGCAAAATTAATTTAAGATATTAAGTATTTTAGGATTTGCATTTTATTATTTTACATATGGGCATATAGTACCTTCCCAAAGTCCTATTAATTCTTTTAAAATAAAAGAATTAATTTTGGGAAAATGTAGTGTTGAAATTTTTACAGTATTAGTATTTTTTTAAATCAAAATTAGAATTATCTATTTACAATTTTATCCATTGCGACGTAACTTTTATTTAATCTCTCAAGGAGCATCTGAGTGTGAGTACTACTGACAACTTTTCGTTATGGTCAATTTTTGACCTATAAAAACTTCTCTGAACATCTGTCTGTGCATATTTAATAATTCTAATTCTCCATATTAAAATTTTTTTAACTTAAGGAGATTCAGATTTTTAGCCCAGAATATTATAAAGTGATAATCTTTTAAGATTGAATTCTTCATATTAAAAATTGGCTTTAAATTATAAAAACACTTGTACAAAACAAAAGAACGTTTTTAATATATTTGCATTGCTCATCAGAATAAATTCAATAATTAATATAATGAAAAATATTATTACAAAATATATAAAAAACATTCTAATTTAAGAAATTGATGAAAAGATTCTATTGAAATTAAACTAGTATCAATAAAAAACGTATATTTAGAATATTAAAGTGCTTCAAAAATAGTTTTGAGCAAGGATATGCTCTTATGTTATTGAGAAAAAAAGTTGAGTTAGCAATTAATTTTTAATACAAAGTTTAACTAAAATTTAGAGATAAAGTATAAATTTCAATTTCTATTTCTACGTAAATCAATATGCCTGTAGAGCGTTCAGCAATGTGAATTTCACTTCACGAAATTAGCAGGTGATATATTCAACCTTAACGATTATCAGGAAAAAAAATCACTGTGATGCAATTAAAAATCAGAAAGAAAAAAAAAACCCGCTTAGTTTATCATGAATTAAAACCATTTAAGGTATCCGAACACATTCGAAGCATTTTTCTTTTTTTTAGAAAAACGGGGTATAGGCATACTTAAATCATATTTTTTGGTTTAAGAATATTCAAAATTAGTAATAGGATGTCAATATTTGAAATATATATTAAGATGTTTTGAAAATTTGCATTTAACAGCTTGAATTTTAGCAAATTCTTACGAAACTTCAAACTGACTAAACCAAAAACTATTATTCACATCCTAACAAAACTTTTACCAGATAAACTGCATAGTTTTCTCTAAGGAATGAACCTCTAGGAAATCGTATTTATTGTTAAAATAATCATATGGTTCTGATAGCCAATAAAAATTTTACAACTTTTTGAAAATTTAGCATGAAATTTTTATTAAATTTATGACGTTAATATTCAAGGAATAGATCGTAAATTATAAACTATTCCCTAAAAATTAGCATAAAGAAAAATTGGACCAAAATTCATAGTAATATAATAATTATATTTAGAAGTTATTTGTTTCAAAGTAAGCAACAAAAGAGAAAAAGTCAATTTTCAGAAAAATGCATTTAAAGTATACAGTAACTTGTTTTAATAATAATTTATTGATGTACACACTTAAAATTCACCACATTTATAGGTTATACCTTCTTTCCTCCCCTTACTTTTTCAATAATTTTCCGTTTATAATCATTAAAAAAAATTTCTATTAATTTTTGCATTTTTCAGTGAATGCTGTTTAGATTCATTTATTCTGTCTTTGTCGAGTTTAGCAAATGCTCTAATTGAATTAGCTCTAGGATACACTCCAACACCTTAAGGATAATCAATAAGCCTATAAAACTTTCATTAAAATGTATAACAGATATAAATACCCCTAACTTGAAGATTCAGAGCTCAATAAAGACACCTTTTGGTAACACCACGAAACACCGCTAAAATCCTCATTGGTATTTTGTGTTTTTCTGTGCAAAACATTTTCCATATTTAAAACTAAATTTTTAACATGTTCTTGACCCTTTAATTCGGTACTTCCGGCTATTAAATGTCCACTTCCGGTTTACTGATCATTACGAAAATATTAATATCGTGACTTCTAAATAACGTAAAGACAAAAGTAAACTTGTTTTGGATAGTTCAAAGACTGGTCTATCCAATAAAAGAATTTTTTTCAAAAAAAACGGGTTTTGGCGAAAATCGACCTTTTCAAAATTTTCGAATAGCTTTAAAAAGCTGAAAAATTTAATAAAGGAAAAATTGTTACCTGCTCATAAATGAAATATAGTGAAAATGTTTTAGTTGTCTAAAAATTCTCGTTTGAGATTTTGACAAATTTCCCCTTTCAGACCTACCAGAGTTTGAAAAACATACTTTTGGCATTATATCTGTCTGTTTGTTTGTCTGTGAATTCATACTCAAAAGCGCTAAGGGTTAGACGGATGAAACTTAGTATAAGGACAGACGATTAAATTTTTTGATTTTTTTTCTATCAAATTTTAAATAAAATCCATTTATATAAAGTCTGCATGTTTAAATATTCAAATAAACGATAAACAGCAGATAAAATTTTATATATAAATTCAGCATTCAAAATATAGATACTTATAACAAGATCTGTAAAAAGATTGTTCATCTTTAGTTCTATATTTTCATATGTATGTAAAAGCAATAACTCATAAACTCAGTGACTTAAGTGATATTCGATGTGTTAACTTGTGACTACTAGCTCCTTGTCAAATTTTGGTTTAGCATTATGGGCAAAATCGCATCTAAAATATTCATTAGCAAAACAGTTAATTAAAATACTACGATCTATTTTCATAACAACTGAACGCTAATATCATTGCCTTAACCAAAAACCCCTATTTTATTTAAGGTCTGGGTAAAACTTTTGTTCGAGATCAAGCGAGAAAACTTCGGAGAGACCACTTCCACTAGTTTTTATAACAAAATCAAATCTGATATCAATTTTATTTTACAAAATAGTAAATGCAATCTCATGATTCTAAGCAAAAGCAGTTATTATGACATTTTTGAGTTTTAAACATCCTTTATGGTATTATTTAAGAATCTAATTTTAATGCAGTGTGAAAGACCAATCGCATTTAGTGATTTGGCAACAAATGGAAAAAGTTGTATTACATTTGTTCGGGACTTTTCAAAATTTAAGGTAACGACGACCTACTTCAAAGCTTTTAAAATTATGAAAGATGTTTATCTTTACAAGATGAAGACTAATAGAATGAATTTATCTAAACTATTCTAAACTATCTAAACTACTACTAAATTACCTAACTTTTTTTGAAAAATAATTATTTTATTTCTTTATATTAAAGGATATATTCCTTGTTAGTTTCATAGATATTTTGCTGCAGAGATTCAACTGCATATAATTTTAATATCTCAAGGAAATACCAAAAAAATAGGAATGATCTCTATAGCCTTGTCGACAAATATGCACGTTTATATCGGAATTTTCAAACTCTCTTTTGCATAAATTTGGCTGAATTTAATTGATGCATCATTGAATTTCCTCCTACAACAATCTAAGGGGAATCACTATTGAAAAGAAACCCAATGGTTTAAACTAAACTATCTAAGGGGCCAATTCTTAAATTTTCGAATTGTGGCCACCAGTCTTTCATTATTTTTGAAATATTTTTCAACAATGAAAATATGTTGCTCCCTCGTATTAAGCTTCGTTTTTACTATCAGCTGCCAGATGACTTTAAAATAGAGTTGCCAACACTTTACATGTTCGAATTGTCGCAAATTTAAATCGCGTTAATCGCACACTTTTTATAAGTATCTAATGAATAAGCTGTTGTTGTTGCTTTTTAAATTCAAATAATTTAATAAGAAAATTCGTCTCTTTTTCATCTATTGAATTTAGCAGTATTGGATTTGAGAAAACTGACAGCAGTAAACAAGTTAGAATTTCGCTCATAAATAGGGTTACGCTTTCAAACAAACTTACAAAATTTTCATTTTGCATCAATATTACATTTTCAATCGATTTTGTAAACTATTATAAAGTCATACATATTACATGTCACCATAAAAAATGATTTTTTTTTAAATGCTACCAAATAAATAATGGAATTTTTAATTTTCTATCTCGTATTTTTCCCCGGGATTCTTACCGCAGTTCAGCTCTACACAAAAATTGCTTAAATACATATTTTCCCCATTTTTCTTTTTTCGCATCATTAAATTCATCTTGTAACGACATCATAGAGGCATTACTCATTTATGTTACCTATCATCAATCATCGGTTAATGGTTCTTAGCAAATACGTTCAACATTGTGACATTGATAAAATGGTGTTTTATTTGATCTCTATATTTGAGAAGTTGGTGGTGGGTAAAAAACCCATTCCTTTATACACTTCAGAACCATTTATTTCGCATGTCTTTGATATAATTCGTTCTTTTGAGTTATCTATTTATTTATTATTCATTTTTTTACATTATAATCTTTATAAACTGCAATAATCTGTGGGATACGTCACGTGATCGACAAGCATCATGAAAAGAATAATATAAAATTAAACTGCTGAACAAGCCACCGAGTTTAGAGACACGACATTTGGTGTATGCCTAATTAATTTTAGTAGTATTTATTCAACGAAAAAGCATTTATTTTATTCTTTAATTAGATTTTTAATTAAAAATCTAATTAAAATTTTAAAGTTTCTTTGATAATTAAAATTCTTATTATTGCCCAAAAATAAATGTTACGAAACTTTAAAAATAAAAATAAAATATGTGTGTGTGTGTTTTCATTAATACCAATTTTATTTCCTTACAACTTTTTTGTAAATATTTTTTTAAATATGTATTTAAAAATAATATCACGATCAAATATATTTTACAGCAATATTAGAAATTTTATAAATGATTGGATTTATATTTAGGTTTTTTTAGGTCATATTAATAAAAAGATTTGTAAATGCGCATGCATTGGGACCAAATAATTTTTAAAAAGTTTAAAAATAAAAAAGGCATGAATGATTTTTGATTGGTATGTTGTTTTGTAGTCAAATTTGAATTTTTAGTTTCTTATAAGAATTTGTGTTAAACTTGTGTTATGAAATTATGTTTAATTAAACGCAAAATTAATTTTAAAGAAACAGATATTCAAACATTTTCATTGATTTATATTTATGATAACTTCCAGAAAAAAAGATATATAGTATATTAACAAATAAAATAAAAAAAATTAGGTCACAAAGAATTTTTTTTATTTTGGTAACTTTTTATTAAATAATTACAATAAATATAAATATGTATATACAAATGACGTAATATTAAGTGGCAAAAAAAATCCAGCAATCTTCAGGCTTCGTCACTGATGGCATTTATTCCTAAATTTATATCCTGTTAAATATCTCACATAAGAAAAAAATTTCTCCCATAAAAAACAAAAATGAATTAATTTATCAAAAAATTAAGGATTTTCGCAAGAATTGCTTTCATTTTTTACTTTTGCTTAAAAAATACTGGAACAATTGCATTTTACCGATTTGGATTACTGCCTGTTGATTTCAATTTCCATTACAAATTGTTAAAACTCTATTTAAAGTATTAAAAAATTATTAAATTTAATTAATGAATTCATATTTGAAAAAAAAACTGTATTAACATCAAGCTTCATCCGCTACAAGTTAAAAAACAAATTTTTGAACTTGAGTGAAGGGATATAAAGCATATTATTAAGGACTAAAAATTTGACCAAGACATATAAATAAATATATATATGGAGAGTGTGAACTAATAGTAGGAATTGTTTAATAAGAGACTGATAATAAAAATTAATATCATTATAAACAAGTAACTAAAATTCAAAAAAAACTAAATTCAATACTAATTTACTAACTACTAATATATATATATATATATATGTATGTATGTAGGTATGTATGTATGTATATAAAACCTGACCTTGTACAGAAAATTCAAAGTGCGCAAAATGTGCCACATCCTCAAGCAAGGTCATGTACAAAATTTCAGAAATTTTATAAAAACTCTGAAAGACATATATTAAAACAAAGTTGGTGAAGGGTCAAACGCAAATTAAAATGCAAATGTTTTCAGCATTAGTGCAGAAATTAGTGTAGGTGAAGAAGGAATTCATTATAAGGAAATGAAATATGCTTCATATCTTTAACTTTAAATACAATGGTTAATAAAAAAATACTTTACAGTTTTATATCATGAATTACAGAATACAACTTTAAAATAACACTGTCAATGAACTTTAAAAAAAACTTATGTTATCTTTCTTTTAAGTAATATTTCCTTACACCATCTTTCCTTTATTATTTCTACGCATTTTTAATACTTTTGAATAAAAACATAGCAAAATTATTATTTATTTATTCAATCATTACTTTCTTTCTAAATTTGTGCACATCGCTCCCCTCCAACACGAATATCCGACATGAATTTCTGTCTTTGCGAACTCATAACCAGGCATCGAAATGTGGTTTAAATCAGCATCTATTACAGTTTCATGTATTTAGGACTCTTTGTGATGAAAGTCTAAAATTTTGTGCAAGATTATATTAGAAGATGGGGCACGTTTTACTCACTGGGATTTTTTTCTTATAGGATCCGTGTAACAAATTTTTAAAGTTTAATCCCCTGAAAACTTTAATCGACTTTGAAACATTTTGCTCTTTATTTTACGCAACTTTGCAATTTACAGAATATGTCTATGATCAATATTTAATGAAAAGCAGTCCCCGTCAAGGCTTTTGAGACACCCTGTATCTTGTATATAGCTGAAAGAGTGTATTTTGTGCTTCGTTTCTTTACAACAGCCGAAAAAAATGTGAAATTAGTCTTTAAATTGAACGGTACTGAACTACCACGTTTCAAGCATCATATTTACAGTTTGAGTTTTATATTATAATGAAATGCCCATAAATGTATATAAATTATACATTTATATGCGGTATTTCATAATGTTCAGTATTTCACTTAATTTATGTGCGTTATTGTAATCATCTGTTACTTAATCGGTGTAATTTTTTAGTGAATTTTATTTATTAATAACTTTTTAATGATGCCCTTTTTTAAAAAAATATTAGATATTTTCAAACAAAATATGATTAGATTATAATTATATTGTAGAATAGTTTTTTTGTACATATATGTAACTTATTTGGCCAACATTTTCAAAAAAAGTAGCAATAGTAGAAAAACTTTCAATTTTGCAGTAAATATTTAAGTATTGTTCATTTTTCAAATTTATCACCAGTCAAGGTACTTTGAAATAAGATAAATCAAATATATCTACAGACACAAATATTCCTATGTATTTATTTAACACTTATTATGTTCCAAAGCTGCTCCATATCCAATGAGAATTATCAAGTGCTAAGTAATTATAATTGCAACTATTGATTCAACCAATCCTTATAGTTATAGTTATTCGGTTGGAAAAAGGGAAATATTATAATAAGTAATTAGAATCACAAGAACTTTCGATGACTTATAAGATTCTGTATTTTTGTCATTTTTATTAGGAATTTTATGTGAGTTAATTAATTAATATTTATTGACTTTATTATTTTATTAATATTTATTATTTTCATTTTTATTAATATTTATTATTATTATTATTTATTAATATTTTTCATTAATAAGTCATGATCTCAAAGTCCATGTTGAAAGTAATACCACGCAGGGTACTGGTTCAGTGGTGGTCTTTCTCTGATCCAGATCTAAATTACGATCTGGTAATGACGGAAATGGAATGCATGAATGAAGTCAGCCCCGTAAAAATATTTGTGACAAGCGAATAACTAAAACGTACTCTAGGCCCTACTGAAAAACAAAAGACGCGAAAAAATTCGGGTTAAGAAATTCTTGACTTAATCAGCGGGCTTGTCAGGAGCAAATGCCAGTAGAAACAACAAAGAAACTTTGTAATTGAATTGATAAAAAAAATTCTTTAACATTTTTACATTTAATTATCAGTTATTCACAGCATGAATTAAATTTCAATTCTGCACCAGTAATGTCAGTCGTTTAAGCATAAAAAATAATATTTTTTAAAATTAGAAGTAAGAAATATTTAAAATAATAAAACTTAATTATTAAGTATAGAAGCATCACTATGCATTTAAAAAAAAACTTTTTTCTAGCTAAATTTATTTCGTTTATTCTTATAATAGTACTTATACCTGTATTCTTGTACCTGTATTTATATGATTTCTATTTTAATAAGACGCGTAATACAGCTTACAGTGGAAAGATTTGAAATGCTTCATTCACTGTTAAATTATACACCTCAATTTACACTGATATTATAGATTAGATAATAAAAAAGTTTAAAACCAGCTGGAACGATCTCTCCAAACCATCCTTATATTATTTCCACTAAATTTGTAATGCCTGAGAAAGCATTGCATGGTACTGGCGTACAAAATTTACGAAGGTGGCATGAATTTAGCATTTTTACCAAATTTAACATATTTCGTATCATCCTTGGCTAGTTTATTTGCGATTAATGTAAGGCAATAGATGAAAAGTATCTAAAAATCGAATTTGTACTTAAGCTATATTTTTTTCTATCAGTTAAATCTATCGAAATATTTCATACAAAACTGCAATTGTAATAAAAACTCTCATACCTAATTTGATAGATTTCAGTCATCGAGTTTTTGAATTATCGCGTTTATATGTTTCTGAAAATACAGACCAACAAACTGTCAACCCGTAATTTGTTTTGAACAAATTTTGAGAGATGTCAATGCTACTTAAACCGGTCTATCTAATCTATCTATATGCGTTTTGCAGTTGTCCTTCTATTTGTGATGTTATTTGCAATAATGCTGTTCGTATATAAATTTATTCTCCATTAAACTTTTTTCAAATAGTCAAGATTTCAATATTTTAAACACCAGTTTTCAAGAGTCTCTTCAGCAGATTCTCTGAAGTGGAAAATAACTGAAACTACACCGACTGGGAGGGATTTTAACAATATGTGACTATATATTTATAATTAAACTTAAATTGTTCCCGTTTGGAATGTTATCCTTATTTCCAATACGTTAAGTTGATAGTTGTTTTTTAAAGAGGGTTGATTACGGTAAAAAGTTGATTGTACAGTAATTTTTTGTTTTAAATTTGTATTAATTTTTTTTATATTAAATATTCAAAAAGTTTTTTAAATGTGTTGTTGTAAAATTTTCATTTTGTTTCTAAGTTGATTCTTTAGACGGTCATATTAATTTTTATAGTTTCTAGTTTCACGTTTTAATGTTATTTTTCAAATTTGAAATTTTGATACAATCTTCTTACATAACCTCCCACTTAAACTGAATTTTAATGCCTTCTTTTCCTTCAAATTACGTATATTATTTTCTAAATATATTCTATAGAATACGCAATTTATTCATTTAGAAGCATCTTGAATATAATCATCTGAATAAAGCATCTTTAATATGTTTAACTCCCACCCCCTCAAAAAAGCTAAAACTTAATATTGTTTATAGGAACGCCACTATTTAAAAACTGAATAAAGATACAAACTATTTCTTGGCTCAAAGGTAATATGTTTTAAAATAAATTTTATTGATAAATAATAAATAAACTTTTTTTTTCGAAAATCGTCATAGGATTTTACATCAGTTTAATGTTGGGAAAAGGACAATTTTTTCGTAAGAGTAATACTGATGTCCTTCTTGAGTTGGTTTTGTAAATAAGGCAACCGGTAAGACCCTCCACAACACTCTCAAATCTTATAAGATAGCGATAAAACCAAAATAATACTTTTAGGAGGAAAACAGGAATTAGCAGAAATATTGTTTCTTGCTTAAGTGTACTTAGAAAAGCTTTTATTTATATATTTGCTTTAAATAGCAGAATTGAAGATTTGTTAAGAAACAACAGATATTTGGAGTGAAAAACAAACGACAGTTAAAGGAAATTCAGTTAAATTGTCCTTATCAGCCTTTCCCTTGACAAGTTTGATTTTTGAAATCCCAGTGCAGTCCCAGGAAACCTTGTCTCTAGAAGCAATGTTGTTATTTTGCCTATAATTGAGACCTTACATCTTCCAATATTTATTTCTTCCTACGCAGTTGATGATTTCATTTCAACAATTTAAACTTCTATACTTTAAAATCTTTTTAAATAGGTACATAAAATAATTCATAATAGTACAGCGCTAACAGATCATAGAACGGGTTTGACTATGCAGGGATAGTGACCTACAGCATTATTAAGCAATATACCAAACAGCATATTTCCATATGACATCTTGTTTTAATATCTAGAAATATTTGATTAATCGAAATGTGTGCGAATTAAAAACAGTGGTTACGATACTTATGCAGTCATAGAGTCCCAACAATGATAATGCACTTTTTCCACGTGGTCATTTCCTTATTAAAATTGTAAGTTCAATATTTCTTAGACAAAAACATTTTTATACAGTTTATTTAATTTTATCCCTTGTGTCCTTTTATTCCTTATTATCCTGTGAAAACATGATGCTTTTTTGGTTTGAGGTTTTTGAAGCCTCAAAATGCGTTGACAATAAATTGGAAATTTATCGCTTTTGAGGCATCATTTTTTTTACTTTTAGGGTTATTAGAAGATAGTGCAGAAGGTTGTCACATTTGGATATTTATTACCAACTAAATTTGAAACTTTATTACCATATTATTTAGTCTCTCAATTCTTACAAATTGTCTTAATTAATGTATTGGGTTGTTCGGAAAGTCATTTCGTATTTTTGTGTCAAAATGCAAAGAAATTTTCGTTTAATGAATAAATTATTTATTAAATTATAAAACTGCCATTCTGGTCTAATACCTTTTGCCATATTTTTGGTAGTAACATGATTACACGCTCATAAAAGGTTTGGTCTTTGCTGTAAAAAAAACTGATCGAGGTGGTTTTTGGCTTCCTCATTTGAAGGAAACATTTTGCAAATCAGTTCTGGTACTGATGTACTGTTAACACATCTTTTCCACACATATTGGCTAATTTATTTCTGGCTTGAACAGCAGTTTTACCTTTTATAGCAAAAAAGAAAAAAATGACGAAAATACTGTTTATTGCTCTCCATATTCAAAAGGGCACCATCCAAAAACTACTGCGAAGAATCAGCTGCACTTTTTCACACTCAAGCCTTGCTATATGAGCTCTTAAAACATAAAATGATTTTGCGGTTTAAGTCTGAAATTGGGTGCGAAAAATGCAATTAAATCCTTTGTCAGGAAAAAACGAAATTACTTTCCGAACAACCTAATAAGTCATTAACCGGTTAAGATAAATAATAACTTACAAAATAAAGCGATTCTCATAAGATAACTTGAAATTCGTAACTCGTAAATTTCATTTATATATATATATATATATATATATATATAT
>JAPMOQ010025301.1:0-15530 GCA_026543055.1 Argiope trifasciata
AGATAGATAGATAGATAGATAGATAGATAGATAGATAGATAGATAGACAGATAGACAGACAGATAGATAGATAGATAGATAGATAGATAGAGATATAAATGCAATAGAATCAAAATTACAACAAATTTGTATTTTTCTTTACTCTGCCTATATTACTAATTTACTTAGATTCATCTGTATTTTGGTAGTAGCAACATTAGCGCTCACTAAATACAACAGTTTTTTTTTTTTTTTAATTATAATCTTGTTCGAATATGAAATGATTTTTAGTGCCGATTCCCATTTTTGGTTCCGTTTCCGTAATTAATTTCGAATCCTCTTATATTGCTAATTTATTATTATTATTGCATATATAATTTTTTTAAACTTTCATTGTCAATTTTTCGAGCTGGCAGATTTTGAGGTAAATATATAAATAAATAAATAAATAAAATAATAAAACGTTTTTCTAAATATCGACTCATGCGTAATCTGATAGTTTCAAACTGGTTTAAACTGGTTAATGACTTAAACTAATTAAGACAATTCGTAAGAATTTGAATGTATAATTTGGAAATCGAATTGTAACTTTAATTAGTGATAAATCATCAAATGTGACCACCTTCTGCATTATTTTCTAATAACCCTATTTTAAATATTTGAAATTACCCCTGAACCAACTATCTTCATCGATTAAACAAATAGTATTTTAACCTGTTCCGTTTACTTTTAAAAAAAAACATTGCTCGAGTTCGACGATAACGCTGTGATTTCCAAGGTAAAAACTACAACAACAGGTAATAAATAGATCATTCAAAAGTTATACTGTGAAAGCCGACTCCAAAATAAAACTACATCAGCAGACGATAAATAATCCAAAAGCTATACTGTGAAAGCCTACTACAAAATAAAAATACATTAGCAGACGATAGATATTTCAAAAGCTATACTGTAGAAGCCGACTCCAAAATAAAACAAATTCCAGAGGGATAAAACGCCAATTTATTGCCTGCGCATTTTGAAGCTTCACTAATTTTTTGTCTTTACATTTTGAGACCCTAAAGAGCTCAAACGAAATCATCATTATATTCTTACTCGATAATATTATTAATTATGATAGCAAAAAGTTCGATTTTATTTTTAATAGGTTTCATCCTTGGATCTTTTTTTTAATACTGATCCATTCTAATTTAAAACTTTGAAATAAGGCAGTTGATACATGAATATTATTTTCTCCTATTCTAGTATATTTTACCTGCGATTCAATATACAATGAATTTCCACTTTCATGTTTAGAATGCTTTCAGATTAGTTGCAATTACAATTTCACATTGTAACTGCGTGTGTGAAAATTATTAGGATACTGAAAATTTTTTTGTTTCTCTTTGTTATTATTTTTATGACTTAATTAATAAACTTTCAATCATATAGCAAAAATTATTCTAAGCATTATGCTCATTAATAAACTTTCAATCATAAAACAAAAATTATTATAAGCATTATGCTACGAAAACTCTTATTTAGCTCATTTCCCTCATATTCTGAAATCGTTTTGTTGGTGTAGAATGCATTCATTAATATAATGATGATGATTTTAATTATTTGTTTACTTATTTTGACCATGAAAATAAAAATAGATTAACAACCAGCTGACCGGATGTAAAGGGGAACAGCTCATTCGCTATATTGTCGCTCCATTTAGCTAATTAGAGAAACCCAGGAAGTACATTCGCATTGGTATTCCAAACGAAAATGGCATGCGTTCGGTTCGAAAGTGGTCAAGAACAAAAAGAGCCCTTCGAGGAATCATTTCTTTCTTGCTTTCTCTCGTAACACGCAACAACTCAGCTCCACTTCCGTTCTGATGAATTCCGATTCATTTTTGCTGATGATGATGCGTCGCAAGGACGAATGGACGAACTCAATTCAAGAACAAAAGCAAGAACAGAAAAAAATATAAATTATTCTGCGACCTTGACTGCTAATTATACTTACGCTGAAACTGATGGACGACTTTTTATTTATTTATTTTTTTAACATTTTTTGTTCTTTCAGAACATGAAGTAATTTTTTTTTCGCCCTCCAGTGAAAAGGTTTGTTGTTGCTGTTCTTGTTCAGCTGCTGCTGAGCTAGTGTTCGAAAACATTCTGTCAACCAGAAAGCGTTCGTATTGATGTTCTTTCAGCCTCAGGTCAGAGAGTTCACGACCGTGGAGGTCAAGTGGCGTTTTCGTTTTGGAATAAATGCTAATTTTTTTAACAGTGTAACAAAGCGGAAATGAATGAGATGAATTCCATATATATTATGTTTTTTTTTCGTTCGGAACCGTAAGGAACGATATGTTCAAAGATAATATTTTTTATTTTATAACCTGCTAACCAATCAATTTATAAGTTTTTACAGAACCGATTCGATCGATTTTTCGACCGATTATTTCAAACGATTTTTTTATTTTCATTTGTGTTTGGTGTATTTAAAATCAAATTTTATTCATGAATCGATGTTTCGGATTCATTCACTTTAAAATTAAAGGAAAACAGAATAAAGGAAGTAAAAAGTTTCTAATCTGCATTGCGTTACCCCAATTGCCGTAGGAAAGTCAGGCATGTGCCTTACGCCAATTGGCGTCAAAAGTTCGGGCCTCATCGTTGACAATTTTGTATTCATTTGAATTTACAGTAGTTTAGAAATGATGAGTACAATACTGTTGTAGTTATCTCCATCTAGATCCATAAATAAAATGGATCTGATCGTACTTGATTTGCAGTTTTGTTTTATTTTGGGTATACAATGTAAATAAATTGTTTTAACGTTAGTTGTGTGTTTTTGTTATTAAATTATATTTATGTTATATAAAATTTGCATATGCTTATACTTTTAAATGTATCGTTTTTAGGTTAGGTTTATTATTTTTTTATTTTCCCTTATTTGATAGTTTTTCGTACATGTACATCGAAATTTATACATCATCATTCAAACATATATCTTAAAATTTATTCATCATCATTCATGCATACACCTTAAAATTTATTCATCATTATTCGTACATATACATTAAAATTTATTCATCATCATTCGTACAAATACATCAAAATTTATTCATCATCATTCATACATATACATCAGAGTCGCGGGTAATAGCTACTATTGAATAAATACTATTTCCGATTAACAGACATTGTTTATATCCTTTTAAAACCGAAACATTGTATATGTCATATGGAAAGAAAGTAATAAAAACCGCCGTGAAGTTTCATCGAACAAAAAGTAACGGAAACCAATTCCCAGCAAAAAGTTCTATATCACTTGTCACTGAAATGTATGCATATTTTCACTTCTAGCTCAAATACATTTAAAAATTGAAAAAATATTGCCTTTTTTTTCTATCCATAAAACTGTGTATCTTTTTTTCTTGTTCCAAATGCCGAAATAAAATTGAAAAAAGAAAGCAAAAAGTAAAGTTAGAAGTGAAAGGAAACTTTGGGAGCTTTGTGATGGATTTATGAGTATTACTCGAAGAGCATGTGAAAGTACAAATGGCTTTTCTGCAGGAAAGGGTTTTCTTCTTCTTTTGAAATGTTTATTTTCATCTTTCCCTTCTGTCTGTGCGTCTTCTCGTGCATAAGAATAATACTCAGATAGGATGGATAATCTGTGATGTCAAATTTTGTCTTGTTTATGAAGAATTTTCGTATTGCTTTTTTATTTGCATTTTTTAATTCGAACGACGTGACTTTCTTTGTATTTTTTAAAAAATTGTTTTTGCTTTTATTTGTTATTTCCGACTTGTAGAGTTATTTTTTGACAGATTAATAATAATTTTATTTACACCATATATATATATATAATCATGTTATAAGGTTTATTTATCTTTAAACTGTCATTTAACCTTTTATTTACTGACATTACTTATACCATTTATATATTTATTTATATAACTATTTTTTGCTGATAGTATTCTAAAGAACACGGATAATGTAACCCAAATAACATGAACTTAATATAAGCTAAAAATAGGAGTTAAAATATTTAATTAATAATTAAATTAATTAAGATATTTCTGTTAATCACATTTTTTTTCTTGGTTTCCCTGGGATTATTCTGCAAAGGAAACTATACTACTGGTGCTAAAATGATGTTTAAAAAATGATGGTAACATAATTCGGTAAATAAAGGGTGAAAGGGTTTTCCTTATTAATTACCAATATTTTTTTTTTCTAATTTTACTTTTTTTTTACTTTCTCTATAGTTAGTGAAGAAAATATATACATAAGGATAGTTTATAGCTCAGAGAATAAATACAGTTACTTTTTCTATACTTAGTAAAGAATATATATGTATATGTATAGTATATAGCATAGAGAATATATATATTCACTATCTCTATACTTACTATTAAGAAAGTATAGTACTTAATATGTATAAGAATATGTATATTTACTTTCTCTAGACTTACTATTAAGAAAGTATAATACTTATTATAGAGAATATATATATTCACTATCTCTTTACTTACTATTAAGAAAGTATTGTTCTTATTATAGAGAATATGTATATTTACTTTCTCTAGACTTACTATAGAGAAAGTATAGTTCCTATTATAAAGAATATACACGTTTACTTTCTCTAGACTTAGTGAAGATAATATAAGGATAGTATATAACATAGAGAATATATATAATTACTTCCTCTATATTTAGTAAGAAGAATATATAGTATATATGTATAGTATATAGCATAGAGAATATATATATTCACTATCTCTTTACTTAGTACTAGCTGCCTTTGGCGACCAGCTGGTTCGCCATGAGTAATGCGTTCTAAAATTTCCAATTAAGTCACATATTCATTAGCCTTGAAGTAATTCCGGGCTTTGATTAGCCTGAAATTAAAAATATATTTTTCCGTGATGCTACCAAAATATTAAATATGCTTTTTTAAAGAAAGTGAAAAAGGAAAAAAAATATTGAATAAATTATTTAGATGCTGCAAACGATTGTAGAAACCTTGGCTTTGCATTTATTTTTTTAGAAAATATCACATTTTTTAATAGAAAAAAATTATTGAATTAATGATACAGATATTGCAAACGATTATAGAAATATGCCATTAAGTGGGGATTTCAATGCATAACCTGTCTAAATTCAATCAGGTTTACCGTAAATAAAGAAGATTTGTTGAATAAATGATTTAGATATTACAAACGATCAAATAATCCTTTGCGTTGCATTTATTTTTTTAGGAAATATCACATTTTATACTTTTATTTTATCCAGTCACGTGCTAAAAGCTGCATTTCTTTAGACTTGATTTACGATGATAATTTTTTTTTTATATTATTATTTGAACTTCCGTCATTGTTTTCTTTTATTTTATCCAGTCACGTGCTCAAAAAACACATGGTCAAAATATTTCTTTAAAAATTCGTTAACAATAGTAGCTTAAGTCATACATTAAAAACACTGATACCGTTAGAAAGCTAATTTTCTATCTTGAAATTGATGTAAAACTCGTGTTTGTGCGATATATTTTCGGAAGTTATAGCGGGAAAACGTCGAAATTTCGCTTAAATTTTAATTAATTCAAATTCTAATTAAAAATTAGAAAAAAAGGCTCGGAGGTGCGCATTCCCGACCTCCAAGGTATCCATGTACTAAATTTTGTAGCTGTAGGTCCAACGGTCTGACCTGTAGAGCGCCAACACACACACACACGCATTGAGCTTTATTATAAGTATATAGATTAAGAAAGTATTGTTCTTATTATAGAGAATATGTATATTTGCTTTCTCTAAACTTACTATAGAGAAATTATACTACTTATTATAGAGAATGTATACATTTACTTTCTTTAGACTTAGGATAGAGAAAGTGTAGTAATCGTCAAAAAATTCGCCGTCGAGATTTTGATGAATCTCTAGATTTTAGACCTCCCTGTGTTCAAAAAGCACATTTTAGAAAAGTCCGTCTGTCCAGGACAAAGATAACCGAAAAATGATTTGAGCAAGACGGTTGAAATTTGGTATACAGCTTTTACACTAAATTTGCATACCTGAAGCAAATTTTGAGTAAAATATGTTCAAAGGTTGTTCGGTTATCCGAATATAAATTAAAACGATAAATGCAAATCGAAGAAAGTTACGTAGATAAGATTCTATACAAATACTTAACACGAATAGTATTGGCTTCTTTATAATTTTCAGCTAAATCCAGCAACGCATTGATTGTCTATCAGTCTGTACTTTCAGAAATTAATAAATGCGATAATTTAAAAACACAATGACTTAAATATTTCAAATTCGATATGAGAATTTGTGTTACAAGAACATTTTTCTATAAATTTTTTTGTTTAAATCGGTTAAAAAAATGTCTAAAACACAAATTCGATTTTCAGATACTATTAATCGAATCCCAAGAATTAATCGCCAAATAATTCGCCATCACACCATAGATTCATTAAAATTCAAAGTTCACGCCAAAAGTAAATTATTTTATGCTAGTATCATGGAAAACTTCTCTGGCGTAACAAATGTCTTAGAAAGTATGCGAGAAAGGTTTGGAGAGACCAGCCCCCCTGGTTGATTCAGGTAAGAACTAGGAAATATACTAGATACAAAAATACTTATGTATAATTTATAATGTCCTTAGAATTTAAATCTTATTTCTATGCCGAATGCAATAGAATTATGTTAACATTTGGGAATTAATTAGATGCAATGCATGACGTTAGAGTTAAAACATATTCATTTAGATGCTAAATGACACTGGCAGCTATATTCATCATATGACTATGAAATTACGTGAATGATCTCTATTGTGATTAACTCAATTTCTTGTCAGCCACTCTAAGGCTCTCTCTAAAATTAGATGGTTCACATCAAAATATATGTCCTTGTATTATTAGTGTCCTGAAAATGTGACACTAATATAACGGTTAATGTCCTGAACGTTTCGATATATTAGTGTCCTGAAAACATGACACTAATGTATCGAAATTGAAATGGATTTGTAATACGGCTAATGAATACATGACGTCACAAATATGACGTTTTCTCTGCAATAGTATAATCTTTCTTTAGTTTTAGATTTAAAGAAATCAAAATAGTTCTCTTGTTGTCTTAAAACGTGACATCAGTATTACTGAACTGAACTTGTTTTTAATATTTAAGGTTAAAAGCCGAATACGAATAATGAATTAATACGAATCCGAATAATACGAATCATTTTGTCTCATACAGAAACACTAACAATTAATGAACCTTAGTATTCCGTTTAACAAAATTATCTTTTTATTTATTCAGTTTTAACAAACATATGTGAACCTCAATTCATCCGCTATAAATATAGACTAGTTTATTACTAGTTTATTTTTATTGTGAGAGGCATGGTTCTTTTATAATTAACTTAATTATAATAACTATAATTCTTTTAAAACATAAAACTTTTTTTGTACATTTCAATTTTTTAAAAATTTTATAAGCTCTCAAGATGATACACTACATGAAGAAGAAACTTTAGAAGAAAAATATGAAATAAGAGAACATTTCTTTGCCATTTTTACTCTTATAAATCAAGAAAAAAGTTTTTTGAACATAATGTTAATTTTTTTGTGTGTGAATGAACATCATTAATATTTTCTAAGAAACAACTAAAAATATAACAGACTATATTTGAGATATAGTTATAATTCTTTTTTTAAATAATTTAATTTTTTAGAAATAAATTATTTTTAAAAATGATTTATTTTAATTTTTTAGTAATAGAGCAATTTTCACCCACTAGATATAAACCCTTTATTTATACTTTTTAAACTCTTTTTTGCTAACAACAGAGTTTTTATTTATTTTCTTTCTTTCTTTTTTTGTTGTTGTTTATTTAAAAATGAAACCCACATATTCGTATAGAATAGAATATCAGAATAGGAAAAATTAAATCAAAATTAAAAATCGGTTAAAGAAAGGCCGAAATTTGGATTTATTGAATGAAAACGAATTTTTATTTGAAAACGATATTTATACAACAGACATTTTTATTTAAAAAATAGTTTGTAAAATAAACTATAAAATTGTTCCGTTATGCGCATTATAATGAACTGAGTTCTTGCCTATATTAAGCGAAATAGAGTGAACAAAATATCTCATCATAAAATATTTATTATTAGCTATATTACTTTGTCACTGATTATAATATATGAAAAGTAATTATATACGAATAAAAATGAATCAGATTTAAAAAAGAATTTATATTTAATTCGTATAAAAGATTCCATAAATGCTCTTTTCTTACCCGTGATGTTATTTATATTATGCAATTAATAACCAAACCATTGTATAGATTTATTATTTTTATTAAAATCATATATCTCCTCGCCCCAAAAATTTTATTTATATTCCAAAATTTTATGTTTTAACGAGTACAAGATCAAGAAAAACGATGGGAGGAGTATGGTAATATTGAGATCGGTTTATCAATGTTTCTGTAAGTATTCTGTTATTATGTTTAAAATTACAAATATAAACCAGCTGTGAAGCATTTTGATACTAAAACATAAAGAGAGCGGGCCATTCCTAAATAATATATGTTTTAAAACTAATATTTTTGAATAATTATTCTAAAACTGTTGTAAAAATAATGCCAAATAAGAATTTAGCCAAATAAAAATTTCTTAGATCAAAAGTTTTAAAAATAAGCGAAATTTCCTAATTACAATTTTTCAAAAGTTAATGTATTAATACTCAGCAAAACTATACTGGTTTAATCAAACAAATCTAATTAAACTCCCACTAGTACTTTCTAATTTCGTTTTTGAAGTTTTTTATAAGCGCTTCGAAATTCTTAGGAAGAATCTCCTAAATATATTCTTAATGAGTAAGAAAAATAAATTTTTCATGAGAACATTTTTAAAGTTCTATTTGTGAAAACAAGTTGAGATTTTTAGTGAATCGAAAAGGCTCCAAAAAATTCTTTAAAACTCAATCTTATTTTGTAAATAAATTATATTTTACTGCTGGAAAAAAAAAGTGTCATAGTGATTCAAAATAAAAAATGGCGGTATATTGAACAGTTTCTTTAACTGCAGTGATGTTTTTTTGCTTTTTAAAGAAAATCAATTTTGACGTATCGCTTTCTAGCATTCTGTTTTTCTTCCACTCGAAAAAACGGGGAATAAATTGATTTCCGTCTCCATTTATTTATTTTACTTTTTGAATTTGTTATGCTTTTTCTTCGCGGCACTGTTTTTTTTTTTTTATTTCAAAAAGAATTAAGTTTGAAAACGACAAAAATAATTTTTCTTTTCGCCTCTTTCTATACCGGGAAGTTCTAAATAATGAAAGACATTCGCCACATTTCAGAGGAATTTGAGAATTCCATTCGCGGGCATCTTGAATTTTGATGTTTTTTCTTTATATTTTCAGATTTCATTTCCTGTCACTTTCGTATAATAAATGACGAAAGTTTATAATTTTAAATGTTTTTTTGGTATTATTTTGTAATTCGAAACCAACGAAAACAGTTATTAGTTCTAACATGTGCGAATGTGGACTTGATACAACTTTGATGGAAAATAACTAAAAATTCGAAAATATCCCCTTATTTACTCATTTTTACATTCCTTTAACAAAGAAAATCTTTTTCAAATTTTAATCTATTCTTTAAGGAATTGCATACATATTGAATGTACTACTTTTTAAGTTACCACTTATAAATGCCTTCTTCCAAAATTACACCAAAATTGTTCAGAGAGCCAGAATTATTCATATGTAATGGCTTTAAGGAATACATAAATTCGAAACAGTTTCTAAAGTGAAACATGCGATGTTTTTATTTATATTCTAATACTATTTCATATACATACTACACTGAAGTGACAAAAGTCATGGGATGACTGTTAATATCGTGTCGGTCCTCCTTTTGCCCGGCGAAGTGCAACAACTCGACGTGTCATGGAGTCCACAAGTCGTTGGAAGTCCTCTGCAGGAATATTGAGTCATGCTGTCTGTATAGACGTCCATAATTGTGAAAGTGTGGATGGTGCAGGAGTTTGGGCACGAACGGACCTTTCGATGATGTCCCATAAATGCTCGATGGGATTCATATCGGGCGATCTAGGTGGCCAGATCATGCGCTGGAATTGTCCGGAATGTTCTTCAAACCAATCGCGAACAGTTCTGGCCCGGTGACATGGCGCATTGTCATCCATAAAAATCCCATCGTTGTGTGGGTACGTGAAGTCCATGAATGGCTGCAAGTGATCTGCAAGCAGCTGAACATAACCATTTCCAGTCAATGATCGGTTCAGTTGCCCCAGAGGACCGAGTCCATGCCATGTAAAAACAGCCCACACCATTATGCAGCCGCCACCAGCTTGAACAGTGCCTTGCTGACAGTTTGGGTCCATGGCTTCGTGGGGTCTGCGCCACACTCGAACTCTACCATCAGCTCGTAACAACTGAAATCGTGACTCATCTGACCACGCCACGGTTTTCCACTGGTCTAGGGACCAGTCGATATGCTCACGAGCCCAGGAGAGTCACTGCAGGCGATGTCGTGCTGTCAATAAAGGCACTCGAGTCGGTCTTCTGCTGTCATAGCCCAAGGAAGACAAATTTCGCTGCACAGTCCTATCGGACAAGTCCCTCGTTTGTCCCACATTGATTCCTGCAGTTATTTGACGAAATGTTGCGTGCCTAGTAACATTGACCATTCTACACAGACGTCGGCGGTCTCGGTCGTTAAGTGCAGGTGGTCGCCCACTGCGCTGTCCATGATGGGATGTGATGCCTGAAATTTCATACTCTCGGCACACTCTTGATACTGTGGATCTCGGAATGTTGAATTCCCTAACGATATCCGCAATGGAATGACCCATGCGTCTAGCTCCAACTAACATTCCACGTTCAAAGTCTGTTAATTCTCGTCGTTCCGCCATAAATCACGAAAAACCTGTTCACATGACTAACTTGAACACGAATGAAAGCTCTGGAAAACGAACTGCGCATTTATACTTTTTCGCTGCGATACTACTGCCATCTGTATATTTGCATATTGCTATCCCATGACTTTTGTCACTTCAGTGTATTATTAGTATGTATATATCATATAACTCAAAAAAATCTTTTCTATTTTTTTTAATAATTTTGGGTAATATTCAGATTATCAATTCTACGCTAAATATACACTTTTTTATTTTTCTGGTGCAAATATTTTAAAATTCGTATAAATAAGTGTCAGTGATTCAGAAAAAATAATAAAAATATTTAATTTTCATACTATTTTTAATTAAAATTAATCCATTTAAATCATTAAAATGCATTTCTTTCTTAGAAACGTTTTCTGCTAATTTAAAATGTACAAGGGAAAATGTTTATTGATAAATTGTGAATATTTCAGAAATTACTTTAAAAAAATCGAAATGATAAAATGCATTATACAGTTTAGGATTAAAATCAATATTGATATGTTTTTTACAGAAATATTGATATATTAAGACAAGAATCTATTTGGAAAGTAATATTAATGCAACGAAAGTTAATATTTATACATCACTTCATTTTTAAACATGACATTTCCGTCTATTAAATTTGTTATATCTGAAAAATATACACTTAACGTTAGGGACCAACCTATAATTGAAAAGTGTGATTATTCCTTTTAAATGGAAAGTAGTAAGTTTCATTTAACTCTTTTTAAAATACAAATTATTATACGGTTATAAATTAATGTATTTTATTTTTAAGTGGTTGGAAATCTTATTACATGAGATTATATTTTGAAAAAATATTCTGTAACAGGTATATCATTCATACAGTATACTTATTTTTAGCCAAAATTGGACAGTTATTGCGTGTCGACCCATTATTACAAAAAAAAATGGATGACATAAAATATTTGGAAAGAAACATCTTTGCCATACTATAAAGTTTACAATGAAAGCATAAAATTGTGGATTAATATTTTTTTATGATGTTTATTTACCGAAACAAAATAAAATTTTGTTCTTCGCATCATTTAAACCGTCTTGAAAGTAAAACTAAAGACTGAATTTCATGATGAATCAAAGAAAATTTTGTTGAATAATTTTTGAAATACTAAGCGAATTTTTAAAATTATTCTGTAATACATATAACGATTCTCTTTTCGGTAACTTCAATAAAAAATGCTTAGTTTCAGTAAAAAAGATTTTTTCAATTTGCAGTTTAATCATTTCCACTTTAATCTAAAGGTATTGTTTCATATTTTCGAATATTTTTTTCATATTTCATTCATTTAATTCATATTTCATTTATTTTGAATATTTATCTCAATAGTAACTTGTTTTATTTATAAATGATTTTCTTATTTTAATGATTTTTTAAACTCTATATTATTTTGTATTTTGTGACAATGAAAAAAAAGGAATAAAATATTTTTATCAGTTAAAGTTTTTATATCAATCGAGAAAGGTTTAACCACTGCATTTAAAATTATTTCATTTAAAATACTACATCAGGAAAAAATTATTTGAAGCTATCTGTTTTTATTTTTGAAGTGTAATGTTTTCCTAATTCTAGTTCATTGCGTTTCGTTTCCTTTTTTTTTTTATATCTCTCATCTTTTTTAATTAAAATGAGTTTCATTAACTATTTTACTTCATTCGTCAAGTATTTAGAGGGAAAAAAGTCGTTCCAGAAAAATTAAAACGATTCTGCAATTAGCACTGTAATTTTTATTCGAAATCGGCTGTTTTAATTCCACACAAAATTATTCGTACTGTTCATTTAGCATCTTTTCTGTCTAAATCCCTTTAATAGATCTGTTCATTTATTTTTTCATTTTTATTAGACTGTTTCGTTAATAAATTTCTCAGTTTTTTTTTCTGCTATTAGCATTACAATTTTTATTCTAGATTTTAAAAAATTTGGCATTTTTATCAACATTTTTCCTATTGAAATTTCTTTTAACGAATATGTTTATTTTATTTATAAAAAAACGATACTTCTTTTTTAATTTCTTTAACTGTTATTCGTTTCATTTCTAATTCCTTCTCAAACAGTTGTGAATTCTATCAGAATTTTTTTTTTCGTTCTTTCACTTCTAAGAAAATATACAGTTTTCAGTAGTTTAACTTCATCGTTTCCTTCACAATTTATCGATTTTTATCATGTTAGAACATTATGTTGTTTTGGTTTGAGGTTTTTGAAGCCCCAAAATACGTAAGCAACAAATTGTTGAAGGCTCAAAATGACAGGCAACCATTTGGCGATTTAACCCTATTAAAGCATCTATTTTTCGCTTTTAGGGTTATTAGAAAATAATGTTGAAAGTTGCCACATTTGGCAATTTATCACCAATTAAAATTATAGTTTGATTTCCAAATTATTAATTCCCTGAATTCTTACGAGTTATTAATTTAAGTCATTAACCAGTTTAAATCGGTTTGAAACAAGCACGTGACTATCAGATGACACATTTGTCAATATTTAAAAAAAGATTTTTTCCCACCATCTCAAAATCAATCGAGTTCCAAAACTTTGTTTAAAAAATTAAGACAAATAATAACTTAAAAATAATAACGTTCTCGCACGATAATTTGAAATTTGCGATTTTAGATTTCCTTTTCAATGAATCCGTTTTATTTATATTTATTTATTTATTTTATTTTGGAAAAATAGCATTCTTTTTTTCCTTTTCTTAACAGCGATTCATTTTATTGCTAATTCATTACTAAACAGTTATATATTTTGATCAGAATCTGTTCCATTATTTCAAATATATTCATTCTTAAACAGTTACAAATTTTATCAGAATCTGTTCCATTTTTCCAAATATATTCATTCTTAAGCATTTATAAATTTCATCAGAATTTGTTTTATTCTTTCGAATATATTCATTCTTAAACAGTTATAAATTTTATCAGAATCTGTTTCATTCTTTAGAATATAGTTATGAAGAATTATAACTTCATCAGTTTCTTCAAAGTTTATCTGTTTTTTATTCATCTTTTAATATTTATTTCTATATCTGTGCTATGTAGCCCTAAAAATTTATTTCTTTATATTTATTTATTTATGACACTCGGATCTAATGTCAGATTTTCTTTTATTTCTTTCTTTGCTAAGCCTTCCAAACAGTCACTAGAATTTCTAACTTTAATCACGAAGACCTGATGTCCGATATTATAGTTTTTTCCCCCATTTTTCTCCTTAAACCTAAGAAAGTTTTTCCTTCTATTTCTTGAAATAAGTTAACCCTGCAACGGAAAGGGATAAAAATATCACCTTCAAATTTCATTTATTTTGGTGGACATAGAAGATTGCGTTACGCCTTTTCCTTTTAGGGTGATAAACATTTATAGACAACAAATGTATCTCAGATCTATAAGCGAAGAAAAGGATCTGCGCGAAACAAAGCCTATCCATTTTCTGCTTCATTTCTTTAGGTGTCTGGCACCAGTTGTGGAAATATCGTTTGCGTGCCTTCGTTCTTGGACAACGGAATTTCGAAAGTTGTGTTTTATTATTCACTAGCTATTACCCGAGACTCTGTTAGTGTGGAAATTTCGATGTGTATGTGCGAAAAACTATCAAATAACAAATATATTAAACCTAACCTAAAAACGACACATTTAAAAGTACAAGCATAAATGTAAGATATATATAATAAATACAATTTTACAAAAAAAACACACAACTAACATAAAACAATTTATTAACATTGTATACTAAAAATAAAACAAAACAGCGAATCAAGTCCGGTCAAATCCATTTTATTGATTGTTTAACAGTGTTATTCACATAATTTTTAAACTTTTAATTTAAATGAAAACACTTTTTCCGACGCCAGTTGGGGTAACACAATGCAGATTACAACTTTTTTATTTCCTTTATTTTGTTTTCTTTTAATTTAAAAGAATGAATCAGAAAAATCGATTAAGGCACAACTTTTGATTTTAAATACATCGAACAGAGAGAAAATAATAGAATCATTTGAAATAATCAGTCGGAATTCTGCTAAGCCTAACCTCATTTAGATAACAGAAAATGTTTTCTACATTGTTTAAAAGGCGTTTTTTTTTTCCAAATAACAGAAATGGTTTTTTACGTAGTTTTGATTATGTCTTTAATTAAAAATATTCTTCCTACTTGAAATTGGAACTCTCTCACTAAGCCCAGAATTTTCACTGAACATTCAAAAATAATTAGATAACAGAAAATGTTTACGATTATATACATAGTTTTAATTATGTCTTTACTTTAAATATATTCAGATAACATGTATGCCGTCTTTAGTTTAAGTATATTATTCCTCCTCAAATTTAGAATTCTCTCACTAAGCTCATAATATTCACTGAACATTAAAAAATAATTAGATAACAGAAAATGTTTACGGTTATATACATAGTTTTAATGAAGTCTTTACTTTAAATATATTACAAAATGTACGCCGTCTTTAAATTCATTTATACGTTGCTTACTTTATACAACATGAAGAATAATTTCTGGATTACATTCTAGTTTCTATATTTTTCAATAAAAATTACTTACCTTATTGTTTTATTATATTAAAAATTGA
>JAPMOQ010025306.1:0-18332 GCA_026543055.1 Argiope trifasciata
ACTTTATGTGTTTAAACGTAATAAACTTTGACAATTTTCATATCTACTAAAATACATTATATAATAATATTTATATCAATAAAAATGATTTTTTGTGTGTATGCCTCTTATGCCTTTCTAAACCATTCATCCGAGTGCGATGAAACTTGGTTTGCTTATTTTTTACATCTACGGGATGATTAGAGATAGTGCAATAATACAAAATTTTAAAAAAATGAATCTCAACTTAATCAATTGAATAAGAAAGCATCTCCAAATAACTCGCAGAGGAGATAATAGATTTCGTAGAAATGCTAAATCTGCGTTAAAGGATAATAATTTATAGCTATAGTACGCAAACGTCATGCAAGTAAGTCTTAAAAATAACAAATATTTGATAGATTATTCTAGAAAGTTTTGGGCTAACCAACTATTGGGGTTTTGTATTATAATCGTTAGCGTTTTTCGCAGTAGCTACCAAGAATAATTTAGTACAAATCATTTGCACCTTCTTAATTTTCAAAAATTATTTTTTCACCTATATTGGCAATTTTATGGCATAAATATATTTTCTATGTTTAATCAATTTAAAAAAAAAACATTTTAATCCCTTTTTTTAAAATTAAATTTAAGGATTCTGAAGAAATATTAAACGAATCGCGAGATAAAATAGTTCCTTTCATTGCCGTTTTGAAAGAACACCTAACTTTACAATTCAAAAAGAATACACAAATCTAATAAATAAAGATGAAAGTTACATTTGTTTTATGAAAGTTTGTTTTTTATATACTGTCGTAATCTTCATCCTATTTGGATAAAACATTGCCAAATTAATAATTGATCGCAATTAATATTTTTTATTCTGCGCAAGCAACGTGCAAGGTATCGGCTAGTATATAATGATAAAAAGAAAATTTTATTATATTTAAGAAGTTATATATTCGAAAGAATTTTTTCCCTGCAATCTATAAAATTATATTATTCTCTACTTCCATGCATTTAAGAGTAATCCAAATTTTTTTAAAACTTGGGAGTGCATTCTTATTTTAATACTTTAAAACCCTTAAAGCTTTTAACTTGTTCATGCTAATCTGGTAAAAAACGTAAATGCCAAAAATAGGAATGACTTTTGCGCATGTGCGGGAATTTGAAAATTACAATTTCGAATAAATACCTAAATATATTAATGAAATATTTTATTAATGAAACATAAGATTTGAAAGAATTCAGCGTTATTGTAAAATTAATGTTCGAAATATAATTTAAAATTTAAAAAAATGAGAAAAATAAAAATAAATCCATTCGGGCTCGATCGAGACTCAAACTGAAAACTAGCAAAAAGCATACCAGCTTTCCGTCATTCTGACCACTAAGTCACGCTTTCCTTGCATACATTTGAGGTCTTGCCTTCTTTATAGGATATTCCTGGCACCAAAAACCATGGGAATCTGGTCCAAAAGACCAATACTAAGAAGATGAATAACTTTTGCTGATGTGCGTGAAATTGAAAATTACAATTTCGAATAAATACCTAAATATATTAATGAAATATTTTATTTTTGAAATATAAGGTGTGGAAGAATTCAGCGTTATTGTGAAATTAGTGTTCGAAATATATATTAAAATATTTAAAAAAAAATCGGAAAAAAATTCATTCTGGCTCGATCTGAGAACCAGCAAAAATCTTTCTTTCGACTTGCGACTCTAACCACCAGGCCACGCATTCCTTGCTAACAGGTGAGGTCTGAATAAGACATTCCAGGTCCCAGAGGAGCTCGGAATTAGCCCAATGCTAATAATAGGAATGAGTTCTGCGCAAACACGGAGCTTGCAAATTAAATTTCGATGGAATCCGTAAATGTATTAACGAAATATTTTGTTTTTTAAATAAAATCTGTGGGTGAGTTCGGAGTAACTATAGAATTGCTGTTCAGAATAATATTCGAAATTCATTTTGCTGTTTCGAGACTCGAGCTGTGGACCAGCAAAAAGCATGTAAGTGTTCGGTCACTATAGCCACCAAGCTACATATTCCTTTACATGTTTTTTCCTTCTTAATTTCCTTTTCCTTAAAGACGCTGGGAATCTTGTGGAAAAGCTGAATGCTAAGAATTCGAATGAATTTTGCGTATGTACGTGTGCTTCACATTTAAAATTTCGAATTAATAATTAAATATATTAAGGAAATATTTTTTCTTTCAAATACAATGTTTGGAATAACTCAGAGTAACTATGGAATTGGTATTTGAAATATTATTCAAAACTGATAGGCAAAAAATTTAGTAGGTGATAGGGAACATCTTTACAAACAATTATTTACCATAGAACGCATGGACCGTGAGAAGAGGGTGAGCCGCGACAAGGCGTTGTAATAGAGAGCTTAGAGCGCGGGTGGTTAGAGTGACTAGGCGTGGACTGTTCTTTGCTCGTTCTCAGATCGAATCTCGATCGGGCCCGAATGTTTTCATTTTTATTTTCCCCCCTTTTTATATATTTTTAATTATATTCCGAACACTAATTTTACAATAACGCAGAATTCTTCCACACTCACCTTCTATTTCAAAAATATATTGAGGATTTTATTCGAAATTTTAATTTTCACTTTCATGCACAAGCGCAAAAGTCATTCGTCTTTATAGAATAGGGCTTCTGGACCAGATTCCGAGCATCTTTCGTGTCAGGAATGTCTTATTAAGAAGGCGAGACCTCACCTGTTAGCAAAGAATGCGTGGCTTAGAGGTCAAAGAGACGAGGCACTGGCATGCTTTTAGCTCTTTCTCACATCGAGTCTCGATCGAGCCCAAACGGCCTTATTTTTATTTTTCTCATTTTTATATATTTTAAATTATATTCCGAACACTAATTTTACAATAACGCTGAATTTTTCTACACCTTATATTTCAAAAATATATTTAGGTATTTATTCGAAATTTTAATTTTCCAAGTTCAATCGCATACTCAAAAGTCATTCGTATTCATAGCATTGGGCTTTTGGACCAGATTCTCAGCGACTTTGGCCCCTCTTGGGCTCATCTTGTTTAAATGAGTACGGGTGTCCCAATCCCGAGGTACCCAAGGATCTTTACTCCCTTCAGGTTTATACTCCTTCTACGCCTCCTGCTGTCTACTTTTTTTCTTTCCCTCGAGGGTAGGAGTGAGATCTCCATGAGAAGCTGTTTCCGCTCTGTTTCCATCTTGCTTCTCATGGACAGCAAATAACCCCATGTGTTTGCCGTGCGTGGAGACCCATTAGACGGGGGGGGTGCATCTGGTCCCCGGTGTATCAATAGGCCGGTAACTAGCAATCTAAGTTGTTAGTCTGCTAGGGATCAAGCGAAGGGGCTACTCTTTGGGCTTGGCGTTAAGAGTAATCACTGTTTTCGGGGGTAATTCAGAGCGTATAGTTTCCGGCTAGTGCTAAGGTAAGTGCCGAGGCTGGAAATAGCCAGATCTGGTGGCTGCCATTCCTTTTTGGGCTCCATGGTGGGCGGTACCTTCCTGTCCGAAACCATGTTCATATCTTATGGGGCCTAAATCAATTTCTCCTTTCAGTGGGCAACAAAAGAATAACAAGAAATTATTATAAAAATACTTTGATTATTTTTTCATCGTGAAAAGGATTTCAGAAAACAATGAAACATTTCACACAGTTTCGACTTTCCTTGTAGAAAAGGCCGTCACTAGTACACTTGGTGAAGTTCCTTCTATTAGCAAGATTCATTCTGGAGACTTGTTGATTGAAGTAAATTCCCGACAACCAGCACAACATATTATTAAGTTGAAAGCTTTAACAACTATTCCTGTATCCGTTACAGCTCACAGATCTTTAAATACATCTAAAGGTGTGATAACTTTTGGAGGGTTATTCCATACATCCAATGAAGAAATCATAAAAGATTTAAAATCTGAAGAAGTAATTCGTGTAAGCTGCATCTCAATTCGGTGAGGCATACAACTCCTTCCCACAAAACATCTTGTTTTCAAATTCAGACACCAACATTGCAAGAAAAGGTTAAAGCTGATTACACCTTCTACTGGCCGACCATTTATCCCAAATCCTCTCAGATCCTAACAATATCAACGTTTTGGTCATTCAAAGATGGCCTGCCGCGGGACACTCACTTGCGCCCGTTGTGCAGAGAAGGGGCATGACAGCCTACAGAGTACGGCACCCAAAAAAAGCGTTAACTGTGATGGTGAACAAACTTTTTTCTCAAGATCCTGTCCACGTTGGATATTGGAAAAAGAAATCAAGAACCGTAAAAACAAAAGAACAAATTTCATATCCGGAGGCAAAAAGAAAAATCCTTGCTCAGACACTTTCCCCTGGTATAAGTTAAGCATCCTCTATTAAAAACCCCTTTTTGCAAAAACTGTAAATGTAAGATCTGTGTTCAGATTTTAACACAGAAACAAACCCCAGTACAATCATCAGAATCAGAGACTGAAAAATCCACAAACAGTACTCCAGAAACTCATGAAACCAAAAACCGAAATCCCAACATTCTCTATATCTGAAATTTTCCAAACGTGGTCTTTCAAAAGAAATGATATCAGAGAGACTGAAAGCAAAATTAAAATCTAAAACCCAGAATTCTGTAGCTCTGGAACTTGCAAATCAGAGCATAGCAAAAAATGATTTAACGTCTATTTTCGGTGACGTGCCCAAGACTGCTGATCTCATCACTCTCCATCCATCTGAAATGGATGAGGATTTTAAAATGAGTTGAGATGCTTCATCAACTCAAACTATTGTTCCCAAGCCTTCTAATCTTACAAAACTCTCTTAATGGGTACGTTCCTTTCATGGAATTGCCACGGGATTCGGTCCAAACCTTCTGACATCAAGTCCATATACACTGATGGAAGAAAATCCCAACACCAAGAAAAAATTATTGTACAGTAATGAAATTTTAGGAATACATTTGTCTAGGTAACATATTCAATTGATTAAAGTTTCAAGATCACAGGTAGAGCCATTGGCCCGAAGAGCCATTTCAAATGTGAAATGTTGGTACATTAGTAACTGATGTAACCTCCAGAATTTTGAATGCAAGCATGCAAACGTGCATGCATTGTGTCGTACAGGTGTCGGATATCAGTTTGTGGGATGGAGCTCCATGCCTGTTGCACTTGGGCTGTCAATGCAGGGACGGTTAATGCTGGTTGTGGATGACGCTGGAATTGTCGTCCAATGATGTCCCATACGTGCTCGATTGGAGAAAGATCTGGTGATCTAGCAGGTCAAGGCAACATGTCGACACTCTGTAGAGTATGTTGGATTACAACAGCAGTATGAGGGCGAGCGTTATCCTGTTGGAAAACACCCCCTTGAATGCTGTTCATGAATGGCAGCACAACCGGTAGTATCACTAGACTGATGTACAAATTTGCAGTCAGGGTGCGTGGGATATCCACGAGAGTGCTCCTGCTGTCATACGAAATTGCTCCCCAAACCATAACTCCAGGAGTAGGCCCTGTGTGTCTAGGCCGCAGACAGGTCACTAGCAGGCGTTCACCTGGCCTCCTTCTTACCAACAAACGGCTATCTCTGCGACCAAGGCAGAACCGGCTTTCATCAGAAAACACAACAGATCTCCACTCCGTCCTCCAATGAGCTCTAGATTGACACCACTCACGTCGCAAACGGCAGTGGTTTGGAGTCAGTGGAATGCACTGTACAGGGCGTCTGGCTCAGAGCTATCCTTGAAGTAACCGATTCGTAACAGTTCGTTGTGTCACTGTGGTGCCAACTGCAGCTCGAACTCCACAGCCATACGCCAAATACGACGGTCTTCCCTCTCAGTAGTACCAAGTGGCCGCCTGAACCTGGTCTTCTTGAGGCAGTACCTTCCCTTCACCACTGCCGCCAATACTCATGCATAGTGGATACATTCCTGCCAAGTCTTTCAGCAATATCGCGGAAAGACAACCCACCTTCTCGTAGCCCTACAACACGACCTCGTTCAAACTCAGTGAGCTGTTGATAATGGCTTCTTCGTCTTCTCAGATGCATCCTTGACTAACATTAACCCACAACGTCAAATCTCAACTGTAAATAACGATAACGAACCTTACAGCGCTTATTTAAAGCAAACATCATTTGCATGTTCATAGTGTCGCTACTAGCGCCACATTTACGCGCGTAGCTCGAAATTTGAATCGACGTCATCTTTCAGATGTATAAACACGCCTATCAAATTTCGTTTATCTGGCACAGCTCCATCCTAGTGTTGGGATTTTTTTCCATCAGTGTATAACAACTTTCAACCACTTTGTTTGGGTATTCAAGAAACCTTTTTGAAACCAAACACACCTCTCAAATTACGTGGTTACAATTGTGTTCGGAAAGATACAGACACAGAAACTCGCAGTTCTGGTGGAGTCTGTATCTTCACATCAAATTTTTATCCGAGCACACCTCTTATTTTACATACACCTCTACAGGCTGTGGCAGTTCAGGTTCACACACGAACATTAGTCACGGTCTGTAGTATATATTTACCACCTCATGATGTTGTTAGTCAACAACTTGATAATCTAGTGGACCAGCTAAACCATTTTTTAGACTAGGTGATTTCAACGGATACAGTGATTTTCGGGATTCGCAAAATACAAATTTTCGTAGGCGACAGATCGAGCAAATTATTTCAAATAACTTTCTCTGTCTCCTCAATAATAACGAGAAGACATACTTCCACGAGCCCACGTGCAGTTTCCACAGTATCGAGTTGGCTATATGTTCTCCTGAGCTCATGCCGAAGCTGACTTTCATAGTGAGGATCTTTACAATAGTGATCACTTTCCGATTACAGTCTCCAACGCTGATAGCAAAGGTGCGACATCTTGTACTCCACTGTTCCTATTCCAGCTTGCAGACTGGGATGCATTTGGCAAAAATAGCAGAGAACATGGTTAATACTTACGATACCACGGAATAGTGCAATATGTCGCTGACAGTATAATTAGAGCCCCAAATGCAAAGAGTTCCCCACATTTAAGAAAATTCCGCAGACCGTGGTGGAATAAAGTTTGCCGCGATAGTTATAAAAATCAGAAAAAAACGCTAGAACATGTTAAGAAGATACCCTACGACAGAAAATTTTATCGCTTTTAAGAGAGCCAAATTCTTAGCTAGACGCGTTCGCCATAGTAGTCAGAGGGAATCCTGGATCAAGTTCGTATCCCCGATCACATCCTCAACTTCCCCTAAACTTATGTGGGCCCTGATTATTGGCCGAACATCCAATATTTTGGCATCTAGAGTCAGCCATAACCTGGCCGCCATTAACTACAAACTAATAGAACCTAAACTTAAACTTTCAATAGACAAATGCCAGGTTATAATCTTCAGGAGCTACAATTGCCGAAGTTGTCCAAAAAGGGCTGCACTGCCCTGAATAAAAGGCCGGCTTACAAAATTAATGGGACCTCTATTAAAATTATGGATAGCCTGAAGATACTGGGAGTTACTATTGACAATAAATTAACCTGGACCCCCCCCAAATTTCACCTTAACTGAAAAGGCACTGGATCTTACTTCCAATTTCAACAGAATCATCAAACCTAACTGGAGCCTGGATAACAAAATTATTAAATTTTTGTACAATTCCATTATCGAGAAGGCCCTGCTCTACGGAGCTAGCCTCTGGGCTGGGGCCTAACTCAACAGCAAATCTCGAGGCTTAATTCGATACAAAGAATCTTTTCAGATTCTCCAGGGCCTACAGGACGACGTCCACCAATCTTTTGAACCTTGTAACATGAATTCCCCCCTTCACATCGTGGCCAAATCACAATATATAAAATTCCAGATCTGGACTGTTGGCTCCGATAATTTTAATGGCTTTATTGATGGCACGATCCTAGACAAATTTGTTTTAATTAAAAACCTTCCTGTCGATCAGAGGGTGGTTGAAATTCAAGAGACCATCCCTGATGCGGCTTTTAACATCTGCACCGACGGGTCCCGTTTGGATAACTCCACCGGATCCTCCTTGTTTATTTTTAAAAATGATTTTAACCACGAAAATTTCACTTTTAGAATGAACCCTTTTAACTCAGTTTTCCAAGCGGAGCTGGCTGCAATAAACTTCGCAGTCAGCTGAGCTGCCCGCGAAAAAACGACTGTCAATATCCGCACGGACAGCCTTTCATCAATTGCCGGTTTAAAGAGCCACAGTTCCAGATCGAAATTTGTAAATACAATTGAGAAGAACGTCCATGCAGTTAAAAACTTGGTCAACCTACAATGAGTTAAAGCCCACGCTTTCATCGAAGGAAATGAAGAGGCCGACCGATTCTCTAAAGAGGCCACGATATCGGGGGAACACTATCCAGCCCCAGCCCCAGCCCCACTATCATATCTAAAGGGAAAACTTAGAACTTTCATCCTGGAGAAGTGAAATAATTATTGGAACTCCTATGATTCCCCCTCCGGGATGAGAACCAGACTTTATGTAGACAAGGTGGACGTAAAATTCCTAATTTACTTTCTCAGGGGGCATGGTCCATTCCCAGCTTATCTTCACCATTTAAAAAATTAGGTTCTCCGCTTTGCACCTGCAATACTCTAGGGGACGCTGATCATTATTTATTTAGCTGTCCCCTCACGGAGGAATTTCACCTGGTCAAACCTG
The DNA here is from genome assembly GCA_026543055.1 of Argiope trifasciata. Taxonomy (NCBI): domain Eukaryota; kingdom Metazoa; phylum Arthropoda; class Arachnida; order Araneae; family Araneidae; genus Argiope; species Argiope trifasciata. Next base: position 8,619 of record JAPMOQ010025306.1, read on the forward strand.
CCACCCCCCCCCCCCCACACACACACGGGAAAGCCTGATTCGAAACCTAACTAAAAATAAAACGGCTATCCGCAAATTAGTTGAGGTCTTCAGGGTTACTGAAGACTGACTAAATTTTCCTTTTAAACGACGTTTTTATTATAATAATATTACTTTTTAAGCTTTAACTATTGTCATTTTAACTTTGACTAATTTGCATGCAGCTTGGAACTTTTCATTATGTACTGTTTGTGAATTAAACTCTTTGGTATTTTTTACCCACTTGGGGCTGTGTACATTCCCACTTTTGTATATAATCTGCCTAATTAAATCCTTTGAATTGAACGTTGGCTTATCTTCATCAACTCCTTAAACCTTTCTTAATTTGTATATACGTGTATATATGTATGTATATATGTTTTAAAGTAGTACGAACTGTCAGCCGCTCACTCTGCGCACCATCTTTTAAAACCTTTTAAAAGCACCTTTTTAACTTACGCTTTTAAATATTGGTGTATTACCGTTACATCTTCTTGAACTCCCACTTTTAAATATTGTGGTTTTTCTGTTACATTTTTAACTTTTACTTTTGAACATTATTGTATTTGGACTTTTTTATGGTATCGACAAGACTTAATTTTTTTAAAAAAACTTTTAAACAACTATTTACACAACCTATTTTATCTCCCTACCCCATTGCTCTCCACCCATATGAGGGCTATCCATTTTATTATCGTGTCCATAGTCTCAGTCAATCAACATCCTGGATACACTGTCCCATCTTCATCATTTTACTTGCCCTGCGTCCCCACAACCTTGCCTCCCCCCATTTCACTTGGACTCTCATCAATCATGGCTACTTTTAAATCCCTGGTGTTTTATGATGTCTTAACTAGTAAATATACTTCATCTTTTATCAAAAATTAGTTTTACTTGTCCCCCATTACACTTTAACTCTTACCAAACACGGCTACTTTTAAATCCTTTGTATCTTATGGTATCTTAACTTGTAAATATATTTCATCTTTTAACAAAAATCAGAGTTTTTTTATCACCTCCATTACATTTAAGGTCTTGCTGGTCATGACTTTTCTCCTTCTTGATCTTTTAGTACTTTATGGCATTTCAATTATGCAAATGGTTATTCTGAATTCTTCTTATTTTATGGCATTTTGACTTTATAAATATATTGCATCTTTTATCAAGAAATCACCCAATTGAGATCAGTTGTAGTGTTTTTATGTGTGTGCTGGCTTGTTTTGTGTGTCATTTGTGTTTGCTATTTGTGCTCATGGTTATTTTCTTTTTCTGTGATTTCCTATGTGCCCATTTGTGGCCTTTGTTGTCATGTATTTGTGTATGTTTGTATTTTTGTATGTATATCTCTAGTTTTCAACTGTGCATCATGTCCACTGTAACCCTCTGATGGCGGCGAGATTATTCTCAGTCTAAACTTAAAATTCTTAAAACTAGAACATGGGATAGTGAGCAGACCTAAAAAATATTCCCAGCCTACTCCCCTGGTCCTGCCGGGTATTGGTTTTTTATTATATTTATTGCTCTAATCTACTAAATCATAACCCCCTAATGATTTAGTAGATTAGAGCAATAAATATACCACCTGGTGTTGGGGGCCCCGGCTCCCTTGGATTCCTGGCCGCTGCCCGATCTAGCTGAAACAAAGAAAGAAAAAGGGGCCGCGGTAGCCTGGTTAGTAGAGCGTCAGTCTCGTTACCGAAAGGTTGCAGGTTCTGTCCTCGTCTAGTCCAAAGACCAGCGTTTTGGCTCATGGCAGTGGGGGCACGTTCAATAGGCCGCGACTGCAAAGTCCTCCAAGTTCCCATAACAAAACGATACCTCTGAGGGTACTGAATCAGGGATGAGTCGGTCTCTGATTTGGATCTCAATTCTGACTTGCTGATGGACGAATGAGTGTATGAATGAATTCGACCGCCCCCTCAAAAGGGTTGTGTCGTGTGAGTTCGAGCCAAGTCGTAATTTCACCTGAACGGTGCTCGTTCACAACGAAAGGCGCGCGCCTCTGCCTGAATCGAAACGACTCTGCGAATTCAGTTGGACATGACCAAGTGGCATTAGACAACAAGAAAGAAAAATAAACTAGACAAGATATAGCAATACTTAGCTTAGCGGAAGAGGCAGCGAATGAGGAATGAGGATGTTGGGTGAGAGGATGATGGGGACCTTAGCTACTCAAATAATTACCAATATACTTACTTAGCTACTATTTCTGCTCTCTCCCAGTGCTACAAGGCAAAATACATATATATATTCAGATACATTATATATACAGATTTACATATACTCTAACTAATATATATAACTAACTTAATCTATCATGAAATAACTATACTAAGCTAGTCGTGACCGCGGCGAGCTTGCCTCCTCCTTCTGCCCGCCGCCGAAGTGGTCATCGCTTTTTAATTGTGTACTTTTTGCTTTGTGTTCAATTCTTATGTGTCCAAACCTTTTGTGTTTTGTTTGCTTAACTTTTGCTTTCCCCCTCCCCATCATTAAATGGGCTGATCGCTGTACCTGCTTTTATTCTTATGTACTTATATATATTTATGTAATTAATTTCTGTCCATGTTATCAGGGCAATGCATGTACCCCTCTTTGAAAGCCAATAAATCTGTCTAGATGATGGGCTGATCCTGCGGGCCTCCCGGTAACCGGGGTGATTCTTTTCCCCAGTTTGCCATTTTTGCCTCACACCCAACTCGATAGGTTGGAGGACTGTGGGTCTCCACTTAACTTATGTGGAAAAAGATAAAAGCAGCAAATGGAATTTATAGCGAATCTTCTATTCCCGTTTTAAAGACTTTAAATTTGGTATATTCCTCTCCTTTAAATATAGCTAATTTCTTGGTCATACTTTCGCACGTTTCCACCATTTATTCTTATAGTCCAGAATTTTTGACATACCGTGAACGGTTGCCTTTGCATTTTAATAATCGACATACCTTTGCATACAATTGTGAATTTAGGATGTTCGAATTGGAAATGACTCTATCTCAAGCCCACGATACAAGCCTGGGACCAGACGGAGTATCTTATAGCATGATTCTCCATTTAAGTGAAACTTCTCTATATAATTTGTTACTACTGTTTAAGAGGATTTGGACTGAGCAGAGGTGCCCTAAACAATGGAGCGAAGCTATTATAATTCCAATTCTAAAACCTGGGAAAGATCCATCAAACCATCTATACTACAGACCTATTGCTCTTACTAATTGTGTTTGCATTAACCATTTGAAAGTATGGTTAATGCTTGCTAATCTAAGAATAGGAAAAGCAAGGCTGTATCTCCATATTGCGAAGTGGTTTCCGCAAAGGTAGATTGACTTTTGATGATCTGATTTTGCTGGAAACCCGAATTCGCAATGCATTTATTAGAAGGAACCAACTTGTCTCCATATTTTTTGATATTGAGAAAGCTTATGACCATGCATGGCGATACGGCATACTTTCTACACTTTTTAACTTTGGTTTTAGGAGAAACCTACCCATATTTTTACAGAAATTTTTATCACGTCGCACTTTCAGAGTTCGTGTTGGTAATTTGTATTCAAATAATTTTACACAAGCCGAGGGTGTTCCTCAGGGAAGTGTCCTCAGTGTCACCCATTTTACTATTCATTTCAGTCAAATTTCAAATCATCTGCCCTCATTTGTACAAGCCAGTCTATATGTTGATGATTTTCAGATTTCCTGCCAAGGTAGCAACATGAATGTAATGGAACAAATGCAAAATGCAATTAATAAGGTAGTAAGTTCATGTAATAAAAATGGTCACACTATCTCTCCTGAGAAGAGTCGATGTGTTCACTTTTGTAGGAAGAGGAGTATGCATTTAGATCCTGTTATAAAGATACGAGATACGTTAATTCCAGTTGTGACTGAAGTACGGTTTTTGGGTGTGGCCTTCGATCGGAAACTCACTTTCCTTTCACACATCTTAAACTTGAGGAAGAGAACATTTTAAAAGTACTATCCAAAAATTCTTGGGGTGCTGATCGCACCTCCCTACTCCGTATCTGCCAAGCGATCATTCTTTCATGCATGGACTATGGCTGTAGGTTGTATGGGTCTGCCCGTCCTTCTGTTTTCAGACATCTTGACACTATGCACCATTCTGCTCTCAAAATTTGCTCTGGTGCTTTCCGCACCTCTCCAGTTGAGGTTGGTTGGTTGAGGTTTAGTGGCGCAAAAGCCAAACATGGCTATACTGCGCCAATCAAACGGTATAACCGGAACGTATTTTAAAATCTATATAAAGTGCAAATTAATCATAAATGACATGAGGTCAAATCTAATTAAAATGAGAATAAGGTAAAAAGGACAAAAAATGCTTCAAAACATTAAAAAGTTGAAGTGCAAGTGAAAAAAAATGTTAAAAAATTATTGCAACCTTTTCAAATTATGTTTCTTTAAATACCTATCACAGGATAGGAGTATTTAATGTGAGATAAAATACTTTAATATCAACCCATCGAACTGGGCTTTCTTTTAATTTTTCTTAGGGGTGCGTTTATCAGTAGATGTGAGGTTTGTAAAGAGCAATGGTTGTGGTGGGGGTTCTTGTTATTCAACAGCTGTAGGGTCTTCAATACTTTCGTTTGGGTCATAATCTATGGTATCTTCCCCTATAGATGGCACAATATCATTGTCAATTTTTTCATTTGAAATATCTTCTGGCACAAGTTCTCAGACTGGCATAGAATTTATTTCATGTGTAGGGTGGTTTTGCTTTAGAGTATTTGTTTTGTATTTGTTGAGCTTGTTTCGAATCTGATTGACTGTGGTGTTTAATGGTAAATTTCGATTGCGTTTTAAGATTTCTTTTTCTTTTTAACAACTTGAAAATCAGTTGAGTCATGTGAAGTTGTAGCAACATCACAAATTGGATCAGGTATATGCTTAATTTTAGTTGCCGATGATTTAGACGAATTTGAAACAGTATTATTTTAGGGTTCTTAACAAGATTTTCTATAGTAATTATGTTTTAAGTATGTTTGCAGAGATTGGCTGCTGAGCATTAGTCTGTACGACAGAAACAAAACTAATTCCTGCAGGAGTTTGTGATTTAACAAGTTTCCAGGCTTCGGTATAATAAAACTGATTTTTTATTTTGGTACTAATAACTTCTTTTTCAATTTTCCAAGCTGGACAGTTCCTTGAATATGACGTGTGTACCTTTTTACAATTCACACATTTTTTCTTCTGAGGTACATTTAGTACTGTCATGACCAACTTCAGCACAACGGGCGCAGGTTAGTTTCCCACGGCATGAAGTTTTCGAATGCCTGAAACCCTGGCATTTAAAACAACGAAGTGGATTGGGGATATATGGTCTAACAGGCAGACACATGTGACCCGCTTTAACGTAGTCTGGCAATAAGAGGGAATCAAAGGTAAGAATTAAATGCTTAGTATTTATGAGATAATCACCCCTCCATATGGATATACGGCGTACAGGTCTCACTCTCTGTGCTTTCAATTCCTTAATTATTTCTTCCAACGGAACATTTAGTAACTCTCCACAAGAGATAACTCTCTTGGAAGAATTCAGTGAAGGATGTGAAGAGACAATTACTGGTATGTTGTCAAAAGATTTTAATTTTACAATTTGTTACGATTGTTTTCGAGACTGTATTTCAATCTGTAGATCACCGGATCGATGCTTTTTAATGCTCTTTACTTCACCAACATGATTAGAGATACTTTTTTCGACTAGAAAGGGAGATACGGAATGAAATGTTTCATTCGTAGAGAAAACTCGTTTAATGAGAAAAAAAAGTAGGAAAATTTACTTGCGTTGAATAGGTAAAAGATGCGGTTTGTTGCTCACTTAAGGGAGCAATTTTACACTTGCCCATACGACATTGTTTATGGTTCAGGTTCGATGGCACCACCCACCACGGAGTCCAACGAGGGAAGGTAGTCACCGGCTCTGTACATCCCCAACCTCGGCACTTACCTCAGTGCAAGCCGTAACCTATACGCTTGGAGTTACCCCCGGGACAGTGACCACCCTTAACGCCAAGCCAAGGAGTAACCACTTCGCTTGATCCCTAGCAAGCTAACCACTCAGGTGGCCAGCAACCAGCCGATTGATACACCGGGACCACAGTGCATCGCTCGTCCAATGGGTCGCCACTCATGGCCAACACGTGGGGGTGATTGCTGTCCATGAGAAGCAGGAAGCAAAAAGAGTGGCGACAGCTTCTCATGGAGAGTTCCCTCCCTTACCCTCGAGGAACGGAAGGAATAAGCAGACAGCAGAAGATGGAGAAGAGAATAAAACGAAAGGGAGTAAAGGTCCCTGGGTACCTCGGGATTGGGACACCCGTACTCACCTAAAGAAGGTGAGCCCCTGAGGGGCCTCTCCAGTTGAGAGTTTATATGTCATTTGTCATCATGTTCCACTTAGTTTGAGGTTTCAAAAATTATCTACTTTATATTATTTTCGTGCACAATCTATCCCAAACTATACCATTCATCAAATGGTTTTCCCTGAAAACCTTCAAAGAATTTATAATGCTCGACCTTATCATACACTTCCTTTTTGCTAGAGAGTCAAAAATGTCCTATGGGACTCTGATCTTAACCCTCCAAGCGGCGGAGACGTCTTTTTCTGGAAGGCACAAACCCTCCGAAACGGGCGTAACCGTGTTTTTTCGTTCTGTTCAGTTGTTTCCGAGACGGGCGCAAACGGTTTTTTCCTACTTTCAATTGAAGCGTCGAAAAGGGCGAAGACGTGTTTTTTCTTCTGTGCCGTTCCCCTCCGTTAATGACCTTCTTGTCAGTGATAGATTACTTTACGATAACCCCCTAAAGAGAACCGAGTAGAAGCACTTAGCGCTCATAAAAGAATTCCTTATCGTTAAATGATTTAAGTAGGAAGTATATTTCATGTGGTTTTTAGAAACTTATGAGAAAAAAAGTCTTCTCACTAAATTTTACTTACCAAAATAATAACTTACGAACACATTCCTTAGTAAAGCAAAATATTTCTAAATAGATTTTTACGTAAAATGTTGCTATTAAACAACTTTAAAATACGTCTAACGCCTTCAAAAGAATGACAAAAATAAAAATAATTTAAATAATTTATTTTATATATTTATTTAACTACTTTGCCTCAAAATTCAGGACATGAATACGTTGACAAATTTTCAGTCAAGAAATAAAGACTGTCTGTTAAAATTTGATTTTTGATGTAAAAATGTTTCTATTTTCTTTTTCATTTATTTAAAAATACGGCATAAAGACTTGCAAAGAATTTCATGTTTTAATTTAATTATTTGTGTTTAAATTAATTTATTTTTTGTGTTTTATTTTATTTAATTCGCAGTAATGTAAATTTATATTATAGGTTCCGAATCAAAAGTTGTAATATATTTATAATAGCCATATTGTAATTTTTTTTTTTTTTTTGTTAATCGCGAGAAACGATAATCACAAAAAAATTAATTAGAAAACAGCTAGAAAACAAAATAAACAAAAAATTAATATAAACAGCTGGTCCTGGATTTATAAAATTTGGTACATAATTACTTCCTGACCAATATATAATCACTAATTAGAATCTTTTTTAAATTTCTTATTTCTTATTTATTAAATCTTAATTTAAATTTAATCAAGCAGAAAAGCTTATTGGCAATTGTTGTGTCACATTAAAATTCAAAAGATTAACTTTCCTTAGACAAAATTTTCGTTTTCGGGACAATTTTTATTCAGGTTTTAAAAACAATTCAGAATTTTAGAAGTAATTTGTAACAATTCTTTTTTATAGAAATGAATTTGAAATCAATTTTGTTATTTTACCGTAACTTTCCGGCGTTACTTTCTTCACGTTGAGAAAAAATATCTGCTTTGTTTAAACAGTAACTTCAGTTAAAATTTTTAAGAACTTTTTAATGGCTTATTTGAATAACACGATTTAAGAATCTTTCACGTGATATCCCATAATTGATGAAATCAAGAATAACGACATCATTAAGACTTTGATGATGAATGAATGAATATTTTAATGAGCACTTTAAAATATTTAGGAAACTATTTTTTAAATGTGACATATGAGATACTTTATATACATTGCAACTCATCCCAATTTGAAATAATAATTTTCTAAAACTATTTAAAAATGTTTCTACAATTTCAAATGATATCATACTAATAGTTTCAAAATATTTGCAAATATTAAATTTTGAAAAGATTACCTTGCGTTTTAATGACTCATTCTGGAGTGTCATGAAGAAATAGGAATCGTCAGCGCAATGAATATAATCAAATGAACATTAGCTTGAAAATAGAAATAAAATGCTCAATGCAAATTAAGTTTTCACTACTTTATTGAATTTAATTTCGGATTTATACCTGATTCTGTTAGTGATTAATGTACATATTCTATACATTAATCACTATATTATTTCTGCATTCATTACGTTATTAATAAATCATTCAAATAAGCTGTAGATTTTTGAACAATATATAAATTAAACAATTCATTTAATTAGTATTTAAATATGAAGAACTTATTCTCAAAAGTACTTCTGATTTTTCAAGATCTGATTCTTTGAATTAGAAAAACATTAAAAAATTTGTATGAAGAATCAATCCAAAAATTTTAGTTGAATATTAGTAAAATTAATTTTGAAAGTTGCTTAGTTGCTACAAACATGCTGTTGTTATTATTCCCAATAGCCTTAATTACGGTTTATATTCTGTTTTGCCTTGATTTCATTTAAGAATATGACAAGTACGAAATTATTTATTTTGGAACATTCGATTTATGCACTTGTACATTCTGTCATTCGGAACTTAAAAAAAAATGTGCCAATCTGTTAACTCTGCTATTTTCAAAAGACAGATTCTAAGAAATTGTGTTGAAGCACTGAAAAGTGTTTTCTTGCCAAAAGTGATATTTGATTTTAAAATATATATATATATATATATATATATATTAAAACTGACAAATAACTTTTTATCCAAAGCAGGCAAAATATATTAAGATAGAATTTTTAAAAAAAAACTAAATTAAAAAAATCACAATTAATTATTTTACAAAGGTTTTTGATTTCGTACAAATATTTAGATAACTAAGGCTATAAGACCTTTACATATAAAATAACGAAAACTTCTGTGAGTGAATTGCAATTACTATCGCTTCACATCTCACTAAAAACTGATTTCATCAGTTGGAAATTTTCAAAAAAAAAAAAAACAAAAAAAAAACGAAAAAAAAAAGGTTTTTTTTTTTCTTTTAGTTTCCTTTGTAAATTGTCTTATAATTTTTAGTTAGAAACAGCAATATCCTATTATTATTAAATGCAAGAACACCTTAAGTGATATTTTCAAACATTTATTTTAATTCCAAAAACTTTAAAATGCAGCTTTGAAAAGTTTGTCAAAGAATTATCGAAGCATATGCTCGTCTATTGCTCTCTACGACATTAACTGGTGTGATGTTATAACTAAGATGTAAATTTTTCACCTCTCAGTGTAAAAGATATCTTAAATTACGTCTCAAAAAATAAGGTGTAGGAAACACAAATTTTGAAAATTATATGAGTTCGGAAAAAGAATATTTATTTGCATTAAATATTACTTATAGTATATGCAGGAAACGTGTAAATGTGTAGCATGATTTTAGCACATTTATATGTCTAAATGCTTTTCTTCTTTTATATATATATATATATTAATAAAAAG